>LQNS02278146.1:281709-300888 GCA_001587735.2 Parhyale hawaiensis | reverse complement strand
GACCAAAAAGGTCTCATCCGCCTTTAGAGTGGCATTTCCTCCAACTCAGGGGCTACCCAGAGCCCCAAACCCAAAGCCAGCTCATACAAACAAAGCGGCGTCCGGTGGCCGGACAGTGGGGGCGGCCTGATAACGCGCAGGCCACTTCTCAATTGCCCCACTTTCGTTCATACAGCTGCCAACTCAAAGGAAAATAAAGGATAAGCGTTCCCGGCTTCACACCTTTTGAGCAGAGAAACCTTTCTTTTCTTTCCCTGACATGGAGAAAATTTAATCACACCAGCTGGAACCTGCGAAAATTCCCCAGAACAAAAGCAACGTTCTTCAGTAATATCTCAGACCCGTATCATCCAAATATTCCCCTATCTAAACCTAATGAAACCTGCGGCAATTCTACAGAACAAAAGTTTTGTTCCTGAATTATGAAGCCCTCGGACCCGTATCATGTATACGAAAGGTGAAAAATGTTCCAAGTCAGGCAGTGAATCCTCTACATAAAATAGAACTGCGAGCAGCAGCAGCAGCATAATTTTGAACTTGACTTCCATTGATCCTTTGCCAGGTCGTATCAAGAATATTTCAAGTAAACCCAAGTTTTCCTATATCTGATGCTGATGAAGGCGTCACAGTCGTACTAAATAATTAACTGACGGAGGGCAAGCAGAATCCACTATATAATAAGACACAGTTGTTGGCCGCTCCCTTGCTTGCAAGAGATCTCTTGCTCCATTGCTTGCTTGCTCCAATGTTGGTCTATCTCTCCGTCACGCAGTTAAGAGTTTAATAGGAGAAAATTGATGTACTGAAAAAGAAGTTGAGATACCATACAATTGGAGCGCTTGGGGTACCGGTGACAAATATAGCTCTGGATCTCCGGCCGGAGATCCAGCTTAGGTCCTAGGTCCCTCAGCTGGAGTTCACGAGTGCGACCCCCGTATCCTAGATACCGTCTTCAGCACTCGCAATTCTGCCTATCTTATTCCCAAAGAGCGTAACAGAAAAGATATAAAAATATTGATGAATAAATAAAAACTCAACGTGTATTATTATATATGTAGTATTGATTTTGCAGGCAGTGGATCATCATTCAACATTTTAATTTCAACTCGACAGCATGGGTACACCAGGATCTCATGTAGGTCAAAATTTTTTCGCTCAGTGAGACCCTATTTCGTCGTGGAATCTAATCGAGCTGGAAGAATAAAAGATGCAACGAAATTATTTGTGGGAAGAAACTAAAAATCAGGATGAATGAGGGTGTTGAGAGATGCTTTACATATCTTCAGTGCTTCGATTTCAACGATGGCAATGCAAGAAAAACATTTAAATACAAGGTTGCAGTGTACGTTGCCATCATCTGCAACGTGGCCTAATTTTAGGCAATCAATTTTCTTAAAACGCGACAGTTAATTGGAAGGTAGCTACTAAATAAACAGATAAACACACACACTGGTCTTTATTATATCGTAGATAAGAGTCTATCTAGCAACAATACTGCGTTTTCTTCGCAAACAGGTTTTGTTAAGCAGAAAGGGAATTATAATATAGGAGGAAGCACCGTCCTATGTGCCTACGAGCTGTTCTTTATTTACTCTAACGTGGCTGTTTCTTTCAAAGCCTTCTGCACCAGGGAACTAGAGTCTTGGAAGTTTTTCTATCAAAATTCGCGCAAGATATGAAGTTTAGAAGAAAAACTTTAAGGCCTTACTTCACAAGATTTTTTCGGCCTCTCAGCTGGATCATAGTTTGAATTTCACTTTGCATGCATGATCTCGTACTGAGATACCAGGTAAAAATTCGCAGTTTCTTCATAATACCGTGATGCGAAAGTGAATGCCCCAGCTTTTATGTTATAGTCGATGAATCCTTTTATAATGGAAGATTACTTCAAGACACTTTTTAACTGCCTCGGCTAAATCAATATGTTTTAGTATAACAAAATTTCCATCGTGGATCTGCCTGTAATCGTTGTAAAGAAATTAAATCAAGGATACTTTCTATTATAATTATGAACTCTCGCGCGTAGTCCGCGCTCACTACAAAACTGTCAGAGTAAGTCGATTTATATGCAAAGCTGACCGACTTCTACACGCCTTGCTGCGATGAAGCGAGATTGGCTATCAACTTAGGTGGTAAGATGCAAGTTCTTTGCTTAGGTGCATGGGCAATTCGCTAGAGACTAATTAATGATTTAAGTGAGTGAGTCATCAAAACGTGGAAATTTTATAACCTGACATTCTCTGCGATGGCTTGTGGGATATTTGTGTGCCGTAATATGTCTTACGACAAATCGAAACCTAATTCAGCTATTTTGTAACGTTTTCCAAGTGTAGTACTTATAATGAGTCTACAAGAAGACAAATGACAGTGCTGGATTTTTTTGCGCTCAAGAATATTCAGAACACTATTGGAATGCCATTGTCGACTGTTGCGGTTATAACAATTGCGCTACAGAGGGGCAAAGGTCGAGATGAAGACTGGCGGTGAGGGTAGTAAAGCCGAGTTCACATTAGGAACTTTCGTTGCCGTCACAGCCCGTCGGCCAACAAACGACGCCGCTAGTCTGACGACTGATTAAGCTACGGTGGGCGACGGCAGACTGGAGCGAGTTGTATTTTTGACGCCATCGACGCGATCTTCGGGTGAGCTTTAAATGATGAAATGCTTGAATCAATTGCATTTTGATACATAATTTGGGCTACAGCCATGGCGTCGCAGCTACTAACCTAGGTAAACAATTTATGGCCAGTATGCCACAATGTGGGAATGGGTCTGCTACTTGCTACAATGTACAAAAAATATTGGCATACTGAGACAGGTTGCCGAACTATGAATTTATACAATCAAAAGAAGTGCTTATATAAGCATATTTTCACTTTTTTTTATCCAAATCTTTTTTCAAAACCTCATAGTTCAGACATTTTACAAAATGAACCTTACCTACTATGTTTTGTAAATGAATGCATCAAGATATCTAATGGCACTAAACTGGCAGTGCAAGATTTGTATTTATTCATTAGTTAAAGTTATATACTATACATTGTTTTTGCAGTTATACTACTGTAATTGCATGCAGTACGCATAAAAAATAAAGACTGAACAGTTCGTACTACCGTAATAAATTCTCACACACTGCTGTTGCGTTGCCTGTCGATAATAAGTGGCATCAAAACTGTTTTTGATGAAGTTGGACGTAAAGAATATCCTAAATAAAATTATAAGTAGTTGATGCAAGTACACTCGTAATTTCGACCAATTTGCGTTGCGAATCTATGATTTTCTGTTACTTTGTTGTGTGGAGAACGTTCTACGCAGTAGCAACGCACCGTTCACACACCTAGTGAAATGTGAAGCCCCACGAGCCTTTCAGCAACATTTTCACTGAATGACTGATAGGCTTCAGCAAAGCGAAACTTGCTTGAAACGAAGCATGAAACAATGCTTTGGTTAGATAGGCGGCAGTAGATGAACCAACAGGCCCATTCTCAAAGAGACATCTACACATACGCCCGGCGCTCTATGCGCTATATCATTGTCAGAAGGAAAAAGAGGACTCAGGAAGAAAGAAGAAAGGGGAGGGAAAGAATCTTAGTCGAAGAGATGATCATGCAAGCACGTAAGCATGATCAATAACCGCTAATATGCGTAGCTAAGAGACGTCTATCTCCGTAGTAGGTGAGTAAAAGAGAAGATGGATTAAGGTGGCCTCGGAAGCTTTGGCCGTTAAAAGTTTGCGACTCTTAGAGGAGGAGTTTTTAACTGAGGAGGATGTCTCCCCCAATGTTTGTCAAAACGTTTTTTAAACGTGTTGACTGTCTCCGCACCGACAACGTCCGAAGGGAGTCTATTCCAAATGTTCACTATGAAATACGGAAAGAACTGTTGACTTAAGATTGTTTTTCGAGCTATATGCTTGGATTTTTGTCTGTTGTTTCGCAGGCGATCATTAACGTCTCTTTCAAAAAGTCCCGTTGTAAGTACGTCGGTGAAGCCATTCAAATACGTAAATGTTTCTATTAGTTGCCCCCTGAGTCCCTTTTGCTCTAGCGAAATCAGGCCCATTTCTTTTAGGCGACATTCATATGGCTTGTGTCACAGCTGAGGCGTCAATTTCGTTGCTCTGCGTTGGACTCTCTTCATTTTATCGATATCTTTACTCAGTTGTGGCGACCCGAATTGTACAGCAAATTCTAAGCGTAGCCTCACTATCGCCTTGTACGAGGGAATGATGATGTCCTTGGACTTGTATTCGAAATTCCTGGTGATGAATCCCAGTACTCTGCTTGCCAATCTCACACTCTTGTCAACTTGCTGACTGACTGCATGCGAACAGTCTGAGAGCTCAGATCCAAAAACACCTTACCTCATCCACAGGCATGTTGGTTTGCCGGCTGAAATAAACGAGATCCCAAAACCACGAGCACGGCTGGCTGCTCATTGCCAGTAAAGGGTTTTGAGGTCATGGAACAATATTAAACATTACGCAAATTAACAGACGAGACGGAAATAGAAAACGCAAGATAAAACTTAGCGATCACCGGCACTTGGACAGAGTAGTGTTTACTAATTTAAATGCTATTGTGTCTTTTTCAAATTTGAAGATGCTCTTCTACTATCACTCGTTTCTTCAGTAATCGATAAATTCCAGTGCAGTCAATGTGCTGCCTCACATATTGAAGAAACCAGGAAGCAACTGCAAGTGAAAGCGTCTGCCTTGTTTTTCGGTAGCATAACTCAAATAGTTATTGACCGAGCGTAATGAAGTTTCCAGGAATTGTTGAGATTGTTATTAAGAGCTAATGACCGAAGTTTTGTGACGATTTGTTCGTCGTTTGTCTCTATGTTTTTCATTTTTGTAGGTAACATAATTCAAAAAGCTATGAAAGGATATTGAAAAAATTTGCAGCAACTGTTAGATATGTCGAGAGGCATAAATGACTAAATTGTGGTGTTGATCAGTTCGTCCGTTTTTACGTTTCACTAATGTTAGTCAAAATGTTTAGCAAGACATAACTCAAAAAGCTACCTAAGGATCGTTGAGAAAATTGCACAAGCTGTTATTATTGTTGAGAGGCACTTTCGACAAATGTTGGTCACGATGAAAAGGAAATCCTCGCTTCAGGGCTAATTTGAAATTTTCATTAACGTTGCCTAGCTTGGCGGAGGTATGCGCTCTCTGGGTCCTCTAGTTAATATGGTTATCATTATAATTATATTAGAAGTTTAAGCTTCATTTTTTCGCTATACTGGCCATCAAAACGGAGAGGAAAATAGAACATAGAATACGAAAATAATATAAAGAGGAACTGAAGCAGGCGGAGTTGCCGACACCAGATCAGCACGCATGGGCGCAACAAGTCGGCTCAGCACAGGAACAACAGAGTCAAGATCATCAGTAACAAGAGGGAAATTGAAAGAAAGCGAAGTGACCACGAGAGAAAGACGTAACGAAGGCGTAGCTTGGGCTAAATTTTGACCTACAGCGTTCCATTGGAAGGCGCGACTGCCCATACCATAGGGCGGCCAATCCTTCTAGTTGCGACAGTCGTATCACGTTGACGCATGTATCACGTGGTACCGTCAGTAGCACAAGGGTTGCAAGGAAAAAAAAGAAGAGAAAACACTAAGTTAACACAGCAGTTTTGCTTTGATTTCTAAAGCCATCCATTTTCCCAACAAAGCACTTCCATCTACAGTTTCAATACGAACTAGCCCCACAATATAAATTTTTTCTTCAGTCCTAAAAGCCAAATCGCTGCTGACGAAGTTTTGACGCCGTATTTATTGTGTAGGAGCGGTCCAAGAATGGGCTTTTCTTCCTCGTAAGACTAACTTTTTCTCCTTCCTCCTCCACTCTGTCGAGTTTAAAACTTATATCAGAGGTCGGATTTTTTAAAGTCATTTGTTATGATCTTCTTTCTGAAACTTTAGAAGCACAGATTAGAACTTTCCGGAGTTGTCTTGACCTAAATAGTAGCTCTGGTTACGATAAATCGACTACACTTTACGACTCTCAGCGACCTCGCTTTGAAATTATTCCGAGAGGGACTGTGCGGGCTGCAAATTATGCCAAAAATATATTACCACGTGCATTTTTTCCTTGTAAAGAGTAGCACATACAATGAGGATGATTTTTTCGCCTAGCTTATGGTGCATTACCAAAGGGTTAGGGCAATCTCAATGCCCACATATAAAGTTCTTCGGTTAGGTTGTGTAACCTACAAAAGAACGTTAATTATTTTATTACGAGTACGAGTATATAGATATATGTTAAAAACCTGCCATCCAAAATGACAGCAAAAGTATATACTGACACCTCTTTACTAGCTACGCTCGTGTATATTATTCTGCGAAAGGGATGACTTTGATCTGCCGGCATATTTGATTCAAATATAAAAAAAGGCGATTACGGTCATTTCAGCTGCGGTAAGCCATTGCCATCCTCCCCCCATGGAGGGTTTGCCAAAAGTTGCCCTCCACGCTATCAATATTTGGATTCGGTAAGGCGCTGTCCTGTGCTTCAGGCGTATCCGCGACACGGGTAGTTCGATTAATTATACTGTCAGTATGAGCAAATGATTCATGCGTGCAAAAAAAAAAAAAAAAACAGCCACAGGGATTGATATATGTACGACAGTGTTTACGATAGTGTTTGATTCCTACAGGATAGTGATACTAGTACTGGTGCTCGAGGCCAACTTTTTCCATAAGTGGAAAGCGACGGGACGTGAAAAAAAAACGGGAAAATGAGAAAAACGTGACGACGGAACGTGTTTCTACAAAGGATCACCGGCCATGCGAACCTAGAGTTAGGAGAGAAAACAGCGTATATATCAGTCACATGTGAAGGAGGAGGAATACGAAAAGCAGATTAGATTGAAAAGTGACTTTGTATAACGATGAAATATGTAAGCTATTTATTCCTATGACTGTCCTTTGCAAATACTGTACTACATAGACTAAGAACACCACGATCATAGACTACCGTATGGCACGAATATTAATCAGCAATAAATCAACGTAAAGACTAACTTACCTATTTCTAATAAATGAATTTATAATGCTGATACCATGGAATTTCATAACTCAAGCTCTCTTCTTTGGGTACCGTGGTGAAATATGCATCCGATGGATCGAAGAAGTGGAGGCAAGTGTATTTGTCAAAAACGAAATAGTCATAAGACAGCCAATCTTCAGAAGATACCAAAGAGCACTGTGCTGAGTGTATTAGCCCAATACTCTTCTTTATCGTAATCAATGGATTTGAGAAACCAATGACAATTTGTTTGCGAACAACACACAAATATTACTCGCGGTACCTACGGTTAATGGAAGACGTACGCTCTCTCGAACTAGATTTTAACTAAACTAGTTTTCAGTGGCCACTAGACACTGACATGATCACCAAGAAAACAAAATTTAAACCGCTATGATGGAAAAGAACTCACTGATTTTTGAAGTAACAACTTAAACGATGAGTGATGGGAACGAAATCGAAAGAATTTTACGAGCCGTCGAAGTAAGAATGCCATATAATGCTACTTTTGAGGACTGTGCTGCCAGAGCTGTAATCATAGGAAAGAATGAAGAAATTGGGCGCTCTAAAATTTTTCGTCAAGAGAAGAAGACATAATATTCACTTTATGGAAACAGCTGGTATTGCCTAGGACAAAGCAAACAAAAAGGTCTAATACACTTTGCAACTCTCCAAAGATCATATATAGTAATAGTCAGGAAGTTAAAGCCTCCGTTTGCGAGCAGAACGATATCTCAGAGGGAAGAGCAAAGAATATATAGTATGCCAAGAGAAACGGGGAACCAATGAACGAAGGTGTTCCCACCACACAGGATCAACGCGCATGGGAACGGCAAGTCAGAAAAAGAAGAGGAAGAACAGATGATGTTGTGCAAGTAGGAATATGAAATCGAGAAGGAAGCAAAGTGGGCACGAAAGAGAGACGTCCCGAAGGCCTAGCTAATGGCTGAGGTAACCTACAGGGGCCCCCTGGGGTTGCCCTGGTCTCATAGCAAAGGATGGACGAACCTAACCTAACCCTATGGCCTATGGCCCATCCTATGCCCCCTGAGGGGTCCAAAGATAATTTATTGTTAAAATTTAAAGGCCTGTAAAAATAAAACTATATTATCAAGGCCTTGACCAGCTACTCTATCCAAAAAAGATTTGAGCCGTTAACCAATATAGATGTTTCAAATATCCTGGAAAGAATCGCTGTAAACATAAATGAATAAATTCTTACCAGACACTGAACGTACTGTGCGTACTTACGAAATAGACGTTGTGGCCAAAGATGACGGCGATGCAGTTACAACGAAATATTAATCTAGTTTCACCGTGCGGGTGCAAGACTGTTCAGTAACTGCAGCGTCATAATCGAACTTTCACAAACAGCGGAGATATAGATTTAAAAACCTACTGGGCACCCACTAAAACTACCAACTAACTCAGCTGTAAACGGCTACGAGCACTGCGGAGATAACTCCCTGCCCACTGTCCCGGTGGTCACGGAGCCGAGCAACGGCAACTTTTCCTAATGCGGATGGCGTGCATCACACCACCTGGACCTCGTCCGTAGATCACTCTAGGTAAGGTAACAAAGGTAATGTAAGGTTTATTGGTTTTTCGTATAGCTAAACACTGAACGATATCTTCGATGGAGTAAAGCTTTGATGTCACTCTACGTACGGTCTTTACGTAAAAATATATTCTTTTATATAAGAGAAGCATTTACTAATGTTTATTTAAGTTTTACAAGAACATTAGTTGCTGCGTGATTTACTACGAGTCCTGCGTCTGTATTATATTGGGTATTATACGCTGAGTCATATAAAGGGCATTCGGTAATTTAAATGAGAACTTCGGAGCATCCAGAGGCCACACTAAAGCTACAGAGGTTTTACAGAAGATGCCCCAAAGTTAAGCTAATCGTCTTTGCTAACTCGAATTTTGTGAAGCTCAAACTTCAGTGAGGTAGAAAATTGCTGCCGCACTTTATAAAGAAATAAGGAACCTTGGACGGAAATGTTGGCGGTAGTTGGCATACTTGGGGCGATGAGAAGACTGGCTTGCTTTGATGCAGTAACTTTCGTGCGACTACTGTGATGTGAGCTCATTTATTTGCTGGTACTGACATACTTGGGGTGATGAGAGGACAGTAACGGTAACTGTGATACAGTGGCCTTCGTGCGACTAATGCGATAACAGTAGAAATGTGCAGCCATGTTGGTATTCTTGAGATGAGCAGCTGGAGTAACTTAGATGCAGTGAATTTCACGTGACCGTCAGCAATAGCAGCTATAGGAATATCCTTGAAATAACTAATGATGAAATATTCTGAAGATTTGTTATCACTGTATTGTTTCACGGTTTTGTTGGCTTAACTGATATACTGAAGTTTTGAAGGTTAAATTACTTTGCTGTGGATTTGATGATTTAGCTGATATGACGTGGTTTTGATGGCTGAAATCTTTTGCCATGGTTTTATGCTTGGACTGATAGGCTGTTGTTTTTATGGCTAAGCTTTTATGCTGTCAATTATATCCAAATATCTTCTGCATCGCAGGTTCACTAGGAAGGTGAAAACCAGGAGGGCAGTACGAATCATCATGTATTAAAATCGAACGCTTCGGGTATCGAACCCATCATCAGCGAAACTGTAGAAGTAAAATACAAAAAATTTACTAGCCGAGATTAAAATTTACAAGTACAATAGCAATGAACAATTACAGAAAGACAAAAAAAAAAGTCAACGGTTGATGATATTTAACGGATATGCAGATTGTGCTTCATTCAGAGGAGGCTTCAATTTAAAAATGTAGAGGGATTCTAAAATACGCAAACTGACAAGACGAGGACTGCGTACCTAAAATGGAGAAACGGTCTAGACTGACTGGGACGCCACACCGTTCTGCATGCTGTCTCACCATGGAATGAGGAGGACTAACCAGCACGCTCCCGGTGCGAGCACTCCTGCCGCTGTGTTCACAAACTCTGCTCATTATAGTACGCACAGTCGAACCTATGTACGTAGACCCACAGAGCGGGCAACAAAATTTGTAGACTACAGAGCTTTGAACCGCTTTAGGAGGCCTGTCCTTGAATTTAAAAAAATGAACCTATTGTAAATTTATTTACTAAAACAAAAATAAATTTTTTATCGGGAAAGTATTTAATTACAAGTTTTTCTAATTCGTTTTTCATTTTTTCGGATTGCTGATCAAAGTATTGAAGTGTAACGTATTTAGTGTTTGTATCATTGCCGGTAGCAGCGGGTGCTTCATTTCTGAAGTTACGAGACAAAAACTGCTTAATTTTAGAGTCTACAAAAGAAACGGAGAATCCATTGCATTTAAAAAAGTTACGAAGAAATTCGAATTCTACATGAAAGTTGGCGTAAGAAGAACATATTTTATAGGCACGTGCTATTAAAGTTTTTACAGCGTTACTCTTGAAGCGGAAAGTACAAAAGCTAAAGAAACTCAGACCTAACGCAGTGAAGGTTTCTTTTCTGTAAACCGACGTGTCAAAAACATCGTGTTTCCTGCAGATGGACACGTCTAAAAATGAAAGTTTACCTCCTAGCTCCTTTTCATAAGTAAATTTGATGCTTGAGTGTTGTTCATTAACATAGTTAAAAAATTTATCCACATGCTGCGCATCACGGAACAGGAGAAAAGTGCCGTCTATTTATTTACGGTAACAAGTAGGTTTAAAATCTATGGGACAGTTCTCTAACCACTGTTGCTCGTGATGACACATGAATATATTTGCGAAGGTTGGACCTAATGGGAGGCCCATACCCAAACCATCTTTCTGTTTACAGAATTTACCATTAAAAATGAAAAATGAATTAAGAACAGCATGCTCCAGAAAAGTTTGTTCTATACCTTTTTCACTTCAAATTAAAATAAGTCAAGTTCAAATTAAAATAAGTCAAGTTCAAATTAAAATAAGTCAAGTTTAAACTAAAATAAGTCAAGTTTAATCTAAAATAAGTCAAATTCACATAAAATAAGTCAAGTTCATATTAAAATATGTCAATTTCAAATTAAATAAGTAAATTTCAAATTTAAATAAGTCAATTTCAAATTAAAATAAGTCAATTTCAAATTAAATTAAGTCAAGTTCAAATTAAAGCATTGAAACTAACTATGGTAAACTATTGTTAAGGAGGCTTACCGAGGGTTAACCAAGGTAAACGAGGATTACCGAGGGTAATGAGGGTAAAATAGGGTAACCGAGGGTTAACTATTTGTAACTATATAGGGTTATCGAGGTTGAAATAGGATTATTGATGGGTAACGGAGGGTGATGAGGGTAGCCGAGGGTTAATGAGGGTTACCGAGGGTTAACTAGGCTTAATGAGGGTTATATAGACTAAACGAGGGTTAACTGCGGTTAAAGAGGGTTAATGAGAGTTAACTTGGGTTAACCATGGTTAATCACGGTTAACAATCGTTAACGAGGATTAACTCGGGTTAACGATGTTAATTGGGGTTAACCGGGTTAACTAGGGTTAACTATATAGGAAACTTGGGTTATCTTAGGTTAGGTTGGGTTATCTTGGGTTAACTTGTTTTAACATGGGGGAACTTGGATTAACTAGGGTTAACTTGGGTTAACATGAGTTAACTTGGGTTAATTTGGATTAAATTGGGTTAAACTGGGTTAACTTGGTAAAATTGGGTTATCTACGGTTATCTTTAGTCAATTTAGGGTAAAATGGGTTAACTTGGGTTATCTAGGGGTTTCTTAGGTAAACTTGGGTTGAAATGGGTTAAATTGGGTAAACTTGGGGTAAGTTGGGTTTATCTGAGTTTACTTGGGTTATCTTGGGTTAACTTGGTTTATCATGGGTTATCTTAGATTAACTTGGGTAAAATGGGTTTAGTAGGGTTATCTTGGGTGAAGTTGAGTTATCTCAAATGCAATTGGGTTATCTTGAGTTAACTTGGCTCGATCACTTGGGTTAACTTGTGTAAAATTGGGTTAACTTAGATTAAAATGGATTGAGTTGGGTTAACTTGGTATAATCGCGTTATCTTGGGTTAATTTGGGTTATCTCAAGGTTAACTTGGGTTATATTGGGTTAAGTTGGGCTATCTTAAGTTAAGTTGGGTTATCTTGGGTTAACTTGTTTTACCATGGATTAACTTGGCTTAACTAGGGTTAACTTGGGTTAACTTGGGTTAAATTGGGTTAACTTGGGTTAACTTGGGTTAACTTGGGTTAACTTGGGTTAACATGGCTAACTTGGGTTAACTTGGATTAAATTAAGTTAAATTGGGTTAAACTGGGCTAACTTGGTAAAATTGGGTTATCTACGGTTATCTTTAGTGAATTTAGGGTAAAATGGGTTAACTTGGGTTATCTAGGGTTTTCTTAGGTAAACTTGGGTTGAAATGGGTTAAATTGGGTAAACTTGGGTTGGGTTAGGCTTACCTGAGTTTACCTGGGTTATCTTGGGTTAACTTGGGTTATCTTGGGCTATCTTAGATAAACTTGGGTTAATGGGTTGAGTAGGGTTATCTTGTGTTAAGTTGGGTTATCTCAAGTTAAGTTTGGTTATCTTGGGTTAACTTGGCTTACTTGGGTTAACTTGGCTTACTTGGGTTAACTTGGGTCATATCGGGTTAACTTGGGTTAGCTTAGGTTAAAATGGATTAAGTTGGGTTAACTTGGTATAATCGGATTATCTTGGGTGAATTTCGGTTGTCAAACGGTTAACTTGGGTTAAGTTGGGGTATATTGGGTTAAGTTGGGTTATCTCAAGCAAAGTTGGGTTATCTCAAGTAAAGTTGGGTTATCTTGGGTTAAAATGGGTTAAGTTGGGTTAACCAGGGTGTTGTTAGGTTAATTTGGGTTAAATTGAGTCAACTTGGTAAAATTGGGTTAACATGTGTTAAATTCGGTTTACTTTGGTTAAAGTGGATTAAATTGGGTTAACTTGTGTTACATTGGGTTAACTTCGGCTAACTTGGGTTAAACTAATATAACTTGGGTTATCTAGGGTTAAATTGGGTTTACTTGGGTAAACTTTGGTTATTTGATTAGATAAACCAAGTTAACCTGAGTAAATTCAAGTTTAGCTAAGACAACCCAAGTAAACCCAATTTAACCCAAATAAACCCAATTTAACCCAAGTAAACCCAATTTAACCCAAGTTAACCTATATTAACTCATTGTAAAGCAGGTTAAACCAAATTAACGTAAGATAGCCCAAGATAATCTAAGTTAACACAACTTTACTCAAGTTAACCCAATTTAACAATTTAGCCAAGTTAACGCACGTTAACCAAGTTAAACCAAGTCCAAGTAAATTCAAGTAAACCCAGGTTAACCGAAGTTTACCCAATTTATCCCATTTTAACCTAAGTTAACATTAGAAAACCCTAGATAACCCAGGTTAACCCAACAACCCATTTCAACCCAAATTAACTTATGATAACAGTAGACAACCCAATTTTACCAAGTTAACCCAATTAGCCCAATTCAACCCAGTTTAACTGAAGTTAACACAAGTTAATCCAATTTACGCAAGTTAACCCAAGTTAACCCAATTTACGCAAGTTAACCCATATTAACCAAACTTAACCCCGTTAACCCAAGTTAAATGCAGTTGACCCAAGTAAACTCAAGTAAACCCAAATTAACCCAAGTTTACCCAGTATAACCCATTTTAACCCAAGTTAACGTAAGAAAACCCTAGATAACCCAAGTTAACCGAACTTAACCCAATTTAACCTAAATCAACTTAAGATAACCGCAGATAACCCAATTTTACCAAGTTAACCCAAGTTAACCCAGTTTTACCCAATTTAACCTAATTTAACCCAAGTTAAGCCACGTTAACCCAAGTTAAATTGAGTTAACTCAAGTAAACTCAAGTAAATCCAAGTTTACCCTATTTAACCCAAGTTAACCTAAGGTGACCTAAGTTAGCCCAATTCTACCTATTTTAAGTTAACATAAGATAACCCAACTTAACTTGAGATAACCCAACTCAACTTGAGATAACCCAACTTAACCCGAGATAACCCTACTAAACCCATGTTAACCTATTTTAACCCATGTTAATCTAAGATAACCCAAGTTACCCAAGATAACCCAACTATACCAAATTAACCCAATTTAATCCATTTTAACCTAAGTTAACACAATTTAGCCAAGTTAAGCCACGTTAACCCAAGTTAAAACAAGTTAACCCAAGTAAACTCAGGTAAGCGAACTTACCACAAGTTTACCCATGAAAACCCTAGATTACTCAAGTTAACCCATTTTAACCCAAATTAACTTTTGATAACAGTAGATAACCCAATTTTACCAAGTTAAATCTAGTTTAACCGAATTTAACCCAATTTAACATAAGTTAGCCAAATTAACAAATGCTAACCCAAGTTAACCCATGTTAACCCAAGTTAACCCAAGATAATCCAACGTAACCTAAGATAACCCAAGATAACCCGAATTAGCATCGGTAACCCGAGTTAACCCTCGTTAACCATTGTTAACCGTGATTAACCATGGTTAACCCAAGTTAACTCTCCTTAACCCCAGTTAACCCTCGTTAACCCCAGTTAACCCTCGTTAAGTCTATATAACCCTCATTAAGCCTAGTTAACTCTCGGTAACCCTCATTAACCCTCGGCAAGCCTCATCACCGTTACCCTTCAATAATCCTATTTCAACCTTGATAACCCTATATAGGTACAAATAGTTAACCCTCGGTTACCCTATTTCACCCTCATTACCCTCGTTAATCCTCAATAATCCTCGTTTACCTTGGTTAACCCTCGGTAAGCCTCCTTAACACTAGTTAACCATAGTTAGTTGCAATGTTCAAACTTGACTGATTTTAATTTGAAATTGATTTATTTTAATTTAAAATTGATTTATTTTAATTTGAAATTAATTTATTATAATTTGAAATTAATTTATTTTTATTTGAAATTGTTTTATTTTAATTTGAAATTGATTTATTTTAATATGAAAATGATTTATTTTAATTTGAACTATTTTAGTTTGAACTTGACTTATTTTAATTTGATCTTGACTTATTTTAATTTGAACTTGACTTATTTTAATTTGAAGTGAAAAAGGTACAGAACAAACTCTTCTGGAGCATGCTGTTCTTAATTCATTTTTCATTTTTAATGGTAAATTCTTTAAACAGAAAGATGGTTTGGGTATGGGCCTCCCATTAGGTCCAACCTTCGCAAATATATTCATGTGTCATCACGAGCAACAGTGGTTAGAGAACTGTCCCATAGATTTTAAACCTACTTATTACCGTAGATATATAGACGACACTTTTCTCCTGTTCCGTGATGCGCAGCATGTCGATATATTTTTTAACTATGTTAATGAACAACACTCAAGCATTAAATTTACTTATGAAAAGGAGCTAGGAGGTAAACTTTCATTTTTAGACGTGTCCATCTGCAGGAAACACAATGTTTTGACACGTCGGTTTACAGAAAAAACCTTCACTGGGTTAGGTCTGAATTTTTTTAGCTTTTGTACTTTCCGCTTCAAGAGTAACGCTGTAAAAACTTTAATAGCACGTGCCTATAAAATATGTTCTTCTTACGCCAACTTTCATGTAGAATTCGAATTTCTTCGTAACTTTTTTAAATGCAATGGATTCCCCGTTTCTTTTGTAGACTCTAAAATTAAGCAGTTTTTGTCTCGTAACTTCAGAAATGAAGCACCCGCTGCTACCGGCAATGATACAAACACTAAATACATTACACTTCAATACTTTGGTCAGCAATCCGAAAAAATGAAAAATGAATTAGAGAAACTTGTAATTAAATACTTTCCTGATAAGAAATTTATTTTTGTTTTAGTAAATAAATTTACAATAGGTTCATTTTTTAAATTCGAGGGCAGGCCTCCTAAAGCGGTTCAAAGCTCTGTAGTCTACAAATTTTGCTGCCCGCTCTGTGGGTCTACTTACATAGGTTCGACTGTGCGTACTATAATGACCAGAGTTTGTGCACACAGCGGCAGGAGTGCTCGCACCGGGAGCGTGCTGGTTAGTCATCCTCATTCCATGGTGAGACAGCATGCAGAACGGTGTGGCGTCCCAGTCAGTCTAGACAGTTTCTCCATTTTAGGTACGCAGTCCTCGTCCGCCAGTTTGCGTATTTTAGAATCCCTCTACATTTTTAAATTAAAGCCTCCTGTGAATGAAGCACAATCTGCATATCCGTTAAATATCATCAACCGTTAGCTTTTTTTTTTTTGTCTTTCTGTAATTGTTCATTGCTATTGTACTTGTAAATTTTAATCTCAGCTAGTAAATTTTTTGTATTTTACTTCTACAGTTTCGCTGATGATGGGTTCGATACCCGAAACGTTCGATTTAAATACATGATGATTCGTACTGCCCTCCTGGTCTTCACCTTCCTAGCTTTTATGCTGGGGCATGGGCGGTGTATGTAACACCACCTGGACCTCGTCCGAAGTATAAAGGTAATCAAGGTTAGGTAAGATAGTTTTGATGACTTGACTGATACAGCATGGTTTTGTTGGCTAAACGTATGTGCTGTGGTCTTGAGAGCTAAAGTGATGGACCGTGAGCTTGATGGTGACATTAACATGCCGTTTTCATTCGAACGACCAGACTAACAAGCTGTGACTTTGACGGTGGCACCAATGTACCGTGACTCAGGTGCGTTCAGCAAGGAAATTTGTTCAGCAAACTTTTATTCTTTATTTATTCCAACGGTTGCGATCTCAATGTCTTCAGCAAGGTTAGTGAACATACAGACGAAAATAACTTCCGTTGATTAATTTGTTTTAGTGAACAGTGACAGGGAGTAGTTTCAAGAAGACTTCAAGTCATGGAGTGGACCCCAACCTGGCAGCTGAGTTTCAATGTCGACTCGTATTGGATTTGATAGCTTATACACCCGTCTGATTATAATGATGCTAAATATGAATCTGTTGCCGAGCAGTGTGATATAGGAATAACTGTTACAAAAGCCTTTAGACATGAGAAACCTTGTGACAAGTGGATAAAAATAGCCCAGTCCTGTGATTCAATACTAGTCCTTGAATTTATTGCCATAACCTATCTAAGGATGTAATTATTTCTATGTAAAAAGCGCTAGTTATCTCTCACAACGCTTCGTGGAGATATTGCTACAATGGAAAGACTTGAGAGCGAAGCAATAAAATACTTTACCTACCCAAGTCATACGAGCGTCGCCTTCATGAGCTCGGACTGATCTCTCAAGCAAAGTAGCTCAGAGGCAACTCACTGAAACTTTTGATTACCTGAAGGGCTTGAAGGATGTCCTGACAGACTGTACGACACTTTGTAGAAGATGTTGATGATCGTCTTCGAACAAACCGACAAATACTCAAACCTCAACATCGACCAGCTCCGAGGGCAGACGGATTTTTCCGTACTTCCTATTGACCGTTTGAAGTAGGTTCCAATAGGCAGTTGTAGGGGCGCAGCGTCAACATGTTCAAAAACCGCCTAGTGAATAATTGGGTGCAGCTCTGTAGCTTTGGATCCCACCTCCATGGCTCGTCATTCAGCCACTGACTTGCTTGATCCTTCCATGTACTGTTCTTGTATATCTTATATGAAAAATTTAAAGTAACTATAAGTACTACGCCCAATGTACTGAAGTTCATCACATGACAGCTTATCTCATCAGCTGCGATTTTTTTATTGCACGAATAAGTTGTCAGCGGACAGCGAGAACCGAACCCGCGATATTGTCTCCTCTGTGGTAATGGACCTATAGTTGGTCCTTCTGTTGCTCCGTATCTTATCAATACATTTGCGCTGTCGAACAATCCCGAAGAATATTTGAGAACAACATTAGCTTCATTATTATCACAATAATAGAGCAGAATATGCAGTAAATTGTGGGTATTTCCTATAGCATGTATTAGCAATGCCACTGACTATACTCTGTCCATTTTATCAAGGCAGTTTGGGCGCATGGTCAGATTCCTCTGCAGCATTGCCAGTTCTATGGTCATTTCTGAAATTCTCTACATGCAGATAGCGGGCGAGCCAAAGATATGGGCCGAACAAAATCCCAGATTTGACCACGACCAAACTGCCTTGATAAAATGGACAGAGTTCCACGAAGTGCAGTTTTATCGTATTTTTCTTTTTGCGAACCGATTTTGTCTAATATCTATGTTTTATTACCTCCGCCAAGGTGGTTATGTTTTCGTCGTATTTGTTTGTCTGTCACCAAGCTGGCTCAAAAAGTTCAGAACCGATTTGGATGATATTTACAGGGATTGTTAGGTATGTTAGGAGGAACAGATGGTTAACTTTTGGTGGAGATATGTCCATCCGTTTGTTTGTTTGTCTGCCTCATTTTTCTCAGTGGCATAACTCAAAAAGTTATGGATGGATTTTTGTGAAATTACTAGGGTTATTAGTAACATTGAAAGACATGAATGATTAAATTTTGGTGCAGATAGGTTTGTTCGTTTGTATGTTTGACTCATGTTTGTCTTAACGTTTGTTAGTAGTATAAATCAAAAAGTTATAAATGGATCTTCAAGAAAATTGCACAAGCTGTTATTACTATTAAAAGGCACAAATGATTAGATTTTGGAGTTTATACAAAGAAAATAATGGTTTCAGAGCAAATTTGAATTTTTTGATGCCGTTGCCTCGCTTGGCGGCGGTATGAGCTCTCAGAGTGCTCCAGTTAAAACTTATTATCGCCTGATTAATTAGTCGCTTTTTATTCTAGTTTAAACTTCCCTGAATGGTGCAACGGCGATGCAAGAGTAGAAAGAGGATAGTCCGTGTAAGGATGGCAAGTTAAACGATAACCACTGAATTGTACGAAAAAAAACTATCCGTTCGGAAAAACACCAAGTTAGGGGAGACGAGGAGTAATAGACCTAAAATTGCTGGAAAAAGAGAGAACGCGAAGTGGAGCGCTGTAAAACGTTGATGAAAATGTTCGTGAGTTAGCTAGTTCGATTGGGAGACTAAGTATTCGTATTCACATCATCCTATACATGGTATACAAATGAAAAAAAGGCGAGGTGGAGTAGCTATAGATAAGCCAATACGAATGGTGAACTGAGGCACGAAGATTTTCCGTTACGGGAAGAACAAGAAGGAGGAAAATACAAGCAGAAGGGTTGGTACGAAAAGAAAAAAA
>LQNS02278146.1:269992-280807 GCA_001587735.2 Parhyale hawaiensis | reverse complement strand
AACCCGATGGCCAATGGTGCATCCTTCAGTGTGCCTCTTAGGCGGGTTAAATTAAAAACCCTGTCAATTATCTACTGCAGCTAATTAACTGAATTCAAGGTTATTCAAGGTTATTTACCACCACCACTATGATTTTTCTCTACGTGAAAATTTCGGTTTCGTATCATTTTGAACCAAGAATAATACTGCACTGCAGGTGCGTAGCATAAACTCATCGCACATTTGAAAGCTTTGCATGGCTATAAAATCGGTTTATTCTGCGCCGATATTGATCCGCGTCTCATCTCTATAATAGCAACAGCCTGCCGTACGAGGCTCTTTAGCGCTTATTCTGGCAGATGTCATTGCTGTTTCACTTTGCCATGACGACAGTTCCTCTCTGTGAGAGTGAAGCCGGTCGTACCATCGCTACAGTATTGTTATTGTTATTGAAGGTTCTGTCGTAGTCCATATCAGCGCATATCAAACAATTTTTAGGTGGAAAGACATACAAATATACATATATTTCTAGAGACACATACACCACGGAAACATCATCTCTCTCATGCACTTGGTTTGCGAATAATAGAGTTGAACCGCACCACATGGAGACGTTGAGCGGCGACGGCCAAAGCGAAGGCGCAACAACAGAGAACGATTATGTTTGAGATTTTATGCAATTGCAAATTTTGTGTACCACCATTCACGCTCACTGCGAATAATAAAGGAGGAAATCCGAATGTTGCAGTAGCAGCCATACAAGTTTATTCTAAGATGAATTTCAATTGTAAGCATTGAAGACATCTGAAGTACATGTTATTAGCAGTAACACGTGCTTGCTTCTAACACGTGGTGAATTTTTTTTTCTCTCAAGAGTACGTTACACTAACCCTGGGCTGTATATTTAACTGTCCGTGTTGCGTTGCCGACTTCTAATTATAGCTACTTGCCTTTAAGAGGATAAACTGACAAGCTACACGCTCTGCATAACATTTCGAAAATAAACCATTATCGCACTTTAGGCGTAACTACACAGAAAAGTTTGTATGAAAGCCTCCAGGCAACAAGCTCTACTTTTCTCTTTCAAAAAATTTTCCCGCCGCGCATGGCACGATATTTTCGCTCTCATGAAAGGATTCCTTCTCATATTCAAAGGCGAAGGCAAATTACAACGCGCATGCTTTGGAGCGAAGTGGCTCTCTGGAGTCAAGGCGAATTCTGATGCAAATTTCGTGGTCACGTCATAGCGGTCCAACTTCTCAGCGCAAGTTTGATGTTCTTGGGGAGAAAACTCCGGGACATTGGCAGGTTCTTGTTTGAATAGAGACGCTGCCTTGAATTACAAAGCCGGCGTCATACGCCCGCAGCTTGTCGAGTAATCCCAAGGTGCAAACTATGCACTGCGACAGTTAAACTCTTAGCACGAGGACAGCAACAGCTGGGGCAGTTCAGTTGCAGCTGGTGTTGTTATGTTAATGTTTTTGATGCTTTTTACGAGACCGAAGAGGCTACTCGTTGGGCGAGCGCAGTAGTTTCTTGCTCAATTTCACAATTATTTTTACTGCATGCAAATGAAGTTGCTTTAGCACACCTGACGCCGTCTGCATCGAAATAGAAGTTGTAACGAACCCACTCTACTGAACTGAAGCAAATGTTCGGCGAAAAACTAACCCTTTCGGCTGGTCTCGTATCCACTGAGATTATTTCTTGTGATTAGTTTAAATTTGCCTGGACGTTCAATTTTGAGTGTTTGATTCGACATTTTGGCTAGAATTTCATTCGATTTTCTTCTGAAAATTGATCCATAGTAGATCGATTATTATTTTATTCTTACATTCTTTTACTCATAAGCTTAAGTCCGTTTTCGCAACAAAGGCGATATCACAGAGGAAAAAAGAAGGGACTTATAGTATGATAACCCAATCTGTCTTAACAGTCAAACGGATTCCTATATAGAAACACAGTAATTCATCCTCTCAGTTTTGTAAATAAAACTTAAAAATTACTAGAAGTAAAACAGTTTATTTTGCAATATTCTAAATAAAATAAAATTTGAATAAAAACTGAAAAACATTTTTTTAGAGGGTTTAAACAATATTTTTTATTAGGTTTAAGCCAGCCAACCCTGTTGTCACCTGCAAAACGATTCCTGTTGTCAGTTCCCGACAAGTAAAGTCGAGCGGGCTTGGCTTAGATCGATATTGTCGACCCAATGGAATGCGCCCTTAAATTACGTACACATCCCGTAGCTTTCATTTCATATTTCAAATAAAGAAATGAAAATGAAATGCGTGATTGTAAATTGTTACCGTTCTATAAGATAGTTTAAGTCTCCCTTGATCAGTACTGAGTTATATTAAGAGAGGAAAAGGAAGGGACATACAGTATGCCACGATAAACGTGGAGTCCATGCACGAGGCTGTTCCCTCACAGGATCAACGCGCTTGGGCACAGAAAAGCAGAAAAAAAGTAAGAACAGCATAAAACTTCATCGGTAGGAGTGTGCAAGTGAAAGGAAGCAAAGTGGACCGAAAAGATAGATGTCCCGAAGGTCTAGCTAATGGCTAAGGTAGCTTACACAATCCTCCTGGGGTCGCTGCTCCCCATAACATGGGATGGGCGAACCTAACAAACCTAGCCCAATAGACCCTGCATGCTGATAGCTAATTAAAGGTGTCAGAAGAGACTGAGGAAATTATTCTGAGCGTATATGGTGTAACTGAAGACTCGAAGTGAACATGGCGTGTCGGCGCTGTTATCCAAAAGTCCCTATTTCATTTTCTAAAGTAACACGAGCAGATTTGTTCCCTTATACCCACGGGTAAAAGATTAATTGAAGAGCATAAGTGTTGTTGATCAAATGTTGTATTCTTAGGATTACTCCCTATTAACGTCATAGATGTAACACTGTATTGATTGTTGGACAGTCAACACTAAGTTCTTAATAAATATAGTTATTGTTACAAAGCCTTCAGTCTTGTTAGAACAGCAGCCTCCAAAACCGTAGCTCCAAAACTATAACACAAATTAACAAAGACGAACGGTACTTCATCGAGTAATAGTTTATCGTAGAAAGAGCTAGAGGCACATTTTTTTCTAACAATTGCTCTACAGGTATATGCTAGTTTTAATTGATGAAAGGGAGCAATATTTATTGGTAAATTTCAATGGCACTCAAGTGTACAAGAATTTGTTCTAATATTTCAATGCATTTGCCTAGATAAAACACGCAGTTCTTTAAGCAACCTTTCATACAAGCTTTGAAATGCACTTATATGAAACATTTAAAATGAAATTGTATCCTGGACAGATATACTTTGCCATCATTCACAGTACACTGCTCAAGAATAAGTACCAAGGAAACTTCTCAAAACAAAGCAATTGTATACAGTAATCATTCTCAACTCTAAAATTGGCAGTAATTTTCGGATAAGTTCGTAAAATTGCCATTGTTTGTTGTAGTGGTACAGCGTTTTTCTTCGTTACATCGGAGATTGTTTGTACTCTGGCAGAGAGGGATGCACGATGCTAAAGGTCTACATTCCTCCATATATGTAGCGAGCTAACGCTTACGAGGCAGTGGGCTGTAATAACATTGTCGACTCCACAATATTAGTCTATACCGCTCGGATGATATAATATTTTCAGCCTTTGACGACCTAATTTTTCTAATGCTGCACAATTCTGCAGGGAAATAGCAGAATGGAACTGTGTCAAACCGAACATATGGATTACAATTTCAGGCACAAAAAAAAATTACTATGTACGTCTGCAATGTTTCGTAAGTGTGACTGGACAACAGCATCGTTTTTCTAATATTTCACAAAAGTGCGGCATTTAATTGACACCGACGAGTGATGGAGAATTTCGACAAGAATTAAGAATGTAGTTTGAGCCTCCTTAGAGGTGCAGCTGATGACTCAAAAAGGAAGAGAAAGGTGCAGAGATGACTGATTTATTTCTCTAATGAGTGAAGGCATTCAGCTCTAAATAACATTACAGTGTTCCGTATACAAGTTCGCCGTGGATGTGCAAAGCATCAAATTATGTCCTAGTTGTAATTAGTGTCTGCGAGGTACTGGCTTAAAACTGAGAAGAGTATTTACTGTGTCAAAATCCAAAAATTTGGAACGAGGCATGGTGATGCGGTGTCTCTACACTGGATCGACGCACATGGGTAGAGCAAGCCAGAAATGAAAAGGAAGAACACATCAAAACATTAGTAGAAGTATGAAATAATATGAAGTAAAAGGGCAAGAATGCAAGAAGTCTGTCTCGGAGGTCCGGAGGCTGAGGTAATAATAATTATTGGGTCCCTCTGGGGTGCGATTCCCCATCACATAGGGTGGGTGCTGGGTGCACCTAGCATACCTAACCACGTCTATGACCTTATAGTCCATCATAAGCCCTTTCCCGAGGTGGTGAAAAATATAGCGGTCCAGCAGACTAATATTTTAGTTTTGACATTCCTGCTTTCTTGCACTGCTCATGCGACAGCGATTCTCTCGATAGCTTTTGGTACTGCTGTTAAATAAACGTGTAGGTGGAGAGCTGGAAAGAGATGCAAAAAATATAAATACGCACATTCATATAGCTCTGCCTGTAATAAAGGCACTAACTTCTTAATTCCATTGCTTCCAGCTTATTCTATGGAGAAATTTGCCATGCATCGAAAAACCTTAAATGTTTGCCCATCCTTCCCTGCTGTTTTTGAAGAACACACCTCAAACTTACAGATAAAATTAATTAAACGCTTACGTCGCAGAACCAACGCTTGCCTACAAGAGAGAATTACTCGTGTAGGAAAGTTCAAAGAGAGGAATTCGTGACACGAAGGCGTACGTGCTTAAAGGGCATAGACGCTACGGGAAAGCAAGCAAGACGTCTTCTTGTAACAGTAAACACGTCCTGAGCCCGGCAATTGGAGTTGCCAGCCCTGCCGCGACGCGCTTGCTCTGTTATGCGATAGCGACCCCAGCAGGAAAACAACTCCCTTGTCTTCGTACTCGGACACAGCGTTCCGGTCAACGAAAACAGGGCTGCTGCTAGAAAACAAATGCTGCCTGGAAGCAAGAGCGATACACAACAATAGAGAGCAGTGGCCCTGGCAAGGATAAAAGATTTTGAATAAATTTTGAAGCAAATTGGGGCAGCTTGGTAGACGCTGCAAATATCTCGACAGAATAATGATTTTGAATATTGCAGAATATCAAGTGATTTGTCAGATATAATAAATGTACTAAGTTAAAAAAAAGTTCCAAAACAAAGGGTATAAAATTTATCTTATTATGAATGGCAAGTTACGTATTATCAATTCTACTCAATATTATATTCGACGTAGAGGAAGAAGAAATGCAAATCAAATACAGGAGGAAATATCAGCAATAAAAATGCTGAATAATAACATGGTAATAAAAAAACAACGAATGTATGCTCGAGAAAAATATAGCTTTGTAGCAAAAGAAATACAAAGAAATAGTTGAAAAAAAAACACACTGTAACAAAGGCTTAGAGATCAAACGACATTAATAGTTCGCGTAAGCATATTATTGCGTAGGAGAATTTGACATAGTGTCTCCCTGCTAAACTTTCTTCTAACCTAAAGAAAGTAAAACTTCCTAAATTGACAATGAAAAACTAGTTTTAACAGTCATATCAATTAATTACTCCTTTTCTCCGCTTCATTTCTACTACCAGAAATGTATCTCATTTTATCACCGCTGAAAGCAACAATTAGTGATTGTAGCTTTAATTGAACGAAGGACGCATCAGTGGATAGCTCACTGTAGGTTAACATAGAAAGTTCTAGAATTTTAGCTAGCAGATATTCAACTTTTTGTTGCTTACTGTGTGTTTAGAGAAGTAGTAGTAGCAACGTTACTAGCGCAGTGATACTCAATCGCCGGATATTTATTGATTTTTATTTCAGTTTTCTGCTGGAAGGTCAGAAATTTTGTGCAATCTTCGGAGAGTTCTATAGTGGTCTCAACTGGCTACCGCGCTACTACTGACAGGAAAATAAGGCGCAAAGCATCTCTAACCCTATATGGCACGGGTGAACGAATTCGCTCAGCCACACCGCACGCAGCTTAAATAAGAAAAATAAAAGAGAAGACAGAAGAAAGATACGCCCGTGCGGAGAATCCCTTCTGTGCCTCCTAAACATAGGAGCAGCTAGGCGTCCAATGGGATAGTTCGGCGGCTCACCACATGGAACAGAAGAGAAAGTATATAGGACTTACCTACTATAACTCTACATTTCAACTCGTCAGTAGGAACTGCAACCAGCAGCAACAACCCCTGCGGAAAATGCACTCGGGGCAGCTCTGGAGTTCGTGAGGCCAATATACTGTATATTCTGACAGGCGCAAAACCCGCCAGAATACACCCCTGAGCACTTGTCAGAAAGGATTAAAAATTTATCGCACATTATAGATAATTGCGCAACTTTATTATGCGTATGAGTTCTACCGACCATGCACCGACCATGCATATAATATATGCATGAAAATCGAAGAAATCCTTACATACTAGAAAACATGCATCCACCAGTCATGAAAAGTACATTGTAGTGAGGCTAGTAAGCATATCTTAAGACCAATGCAGACGAGAAGTAAAAATTGCCGAGAGTGGCACTTCGCCAACACTTTCTCCACCGACTGCGAAAAAGTTGCCTGAGGAGCAGGAGCTGGATGGGCCAATTTTGTTCGTCACGTTCAAGCAATCAAAGCAACTTCCAGACCAGTTTTCCTTGTTATGTATTTACTACTACGGCATGTAAAGCCTGCATTTTTCTTAAAACGTTACTTTTATTGGTCGCAATTCCATCTGCAATGAGAAATGTAAGAAATAAATTTGTATTTAGGTTAGAACGACGGTAGCCAGCAGAAACGTACTTTTCAAAGTTTCAATTATAAGCTTCCAGATTGTGCAAAATACTTAGTCGCTGGGTACAATGTAGAGGGAATGCAACTGGGGGATGTATATAAACGGGTTATAAAATTTATAAATGAAATATTTTCCATTTTTGTGCAACTTGCAATTATTTTACCCTAGAGCATTGAAACCGTAAGCTCCTTTGGCTGTTGCGTGAGCATTAACAAGTCGAAGCAAGCTGGATCTACCCACATATTATTCCGTCGAAATCAGCGAAGATGTCGCTCGGCTTTAGAAACGCAAAAAATGATCATGTATAATCCGATGTACTTGATGCTTACTATGAATTCAATTCAAATTTAATACTAGACGGAATGTAGGTAACCGAAAAAACCAAACAGCTAATACCACACTCGATTTCAAATGAAAAATTCAATGCTAAAGACAAACCATTGAATTTTTATATGTAGTCCACACGATCAATCATTACACAAATCACAAACACAATAATGGAGAAGCAAAAACACAAACACTTCTCTGTCTAAACTGGATCAAACGGGAAAGGCGAACATTCCAAGGCCACAACAAGCGACTTCCGTATTCCATAACTATTAATTAATGGACATTCAACCCTCACTTTAATGTCGTAGATATTTTAGTTGTTGAAGATGATTGGCGGGAAAAACTTTATTTATACTGGTGAAAAGCAAAGCTAATAATTCACTCACTGGCACCTCTCACAGAAACATTAATTAGGTACTCGTTTCTTATTTATTATTTTCTTGACTTTCTATTCTAATTCACGGTGTGCACATCCGTTTCTTCCTTTAAAACGTAAATGGTGCTCCACTGTAGCTTTTAATAGTAAAAAACAAGCAACAGACGTAACTAGACGAATACGCTACAGTTATTTACTAATTGGCAACACCTAGTTGCCTCATGCTTCCCGCTGTCCAGAAGTTGGAATCAAACATTGACAAAATTCACTACGAGGGTTAATTTCAATAAGAAAAATAATATTTCTGTTACTAAATACTATAATGAAGCCACATACATATAATTGTGTTATTCACACGGCGAGATGTAATATTCGAACTTTTTGTTTGTCAAACTGCCGCGTGTTTCTGATGAAAGTTTTCCCAAAGATTGGATCCACGTCAATCGCAAAATTCGAGGCCGCGCCGCGTGTGTTTGTCAATCAAAATCGTTCGCTAAACACAAACTTTGAAGAAAAGATTGACCATTGGGACGAGGCTATAGTTTAAACCCTCTAACCCACAACATTATCTGCGATACAAGGAGAGTAAGAAAGAAGGACAAGGGACATATCTACATCAAGGCCCATTGGTCCTGCAAGGCGAGATGAATTATAAGAAGAAAGGCTAAACTAAACTACTAAACATATTAGTAGGATTATCACGACGTTACAACACTGGGCACGAAGGAAAGAAGAAGATTCTTTCCATTAGAATTCGACACAGTAGGGTAAAAATTCGTATTAGAATCATTCTTGACGGAAAACATACGAACTACGGTTGGGAATGAACGGTATCGACTTTTAAAGCCACTATCAACATATGCAAAGGCAAGAGCAAAATTGATTAATTATACTGGTCTTCACTAAACACATTTCTGATTTGTAAAGAATACCATCAGAACCAGCGTTTAGAATAGAATTGAAAATATGTAGTACTAACTTTTGTGTCCTTATCTTAGTTTTCGAGAAATAGTTATTTACAAGTAAATATTGCAAGTATATTTCTCTTATACCACCTTTCATTACAGAGACATTAAATGAGCCTGTAGTGTTCCTGGATATTTATAGGTACCCCATTTATATGGTGTGTAAGATCTAACAAGAGATCAAGATGCCTCGACAGTGCAACTATGCTGGAAAAAACTTTTGCTACGTATGTGGGAAGTATGTGACTCAGAATAGGTAGAAGAAAATTTCCGCAATAGTGAAAGCAAAGTACTGTGCATACTTTGGTTCCCCTTTGGTCATCAAGATAAGACATGGGTACCGCATTTCATTTGCAAATTTTGCATGCTAGTTTGGAAAACGGGGAAAACGGAAAGCCTTCATGTTTGCCATTTGGTATACCATTTATTTGGAGGGAACCTACGGGCCATGGGAAGGATTGTTACTTCTGCTTGACAGACTAAATTTTTCAAGCCACGGTACCTCGCTAGCTTTGATGATCCAAGCTTGCCTTCAGCTACAAGACCTGAACCCCATGGTATAGATACCCCGATTCTAAATCATCCAAAGAAGGCATGCCGCCTAATGCCTTTATCTGATTCAGATTCTAAAGAAGAAGTTCGTAACATTGATCCTGAGTTTGTGCCAGATGCAATTGATCATGATGTTTCCAGACTTGCTGAACATGAACTCAATGACCTCTTTCGTGATTTGAATTTGCCAACCGAGGCAGTAATGATATAGGCATCTCATTTATCTGAGAAAAACCTTCTGGAGCAGCTAGGGTACAATATATGCATGGTACAGATATCGTGATGAAGAGTTCACCCAGAACTTTTCTATGGCTGACTTCTTCTGTTGGTCGCTCAAGCAAGACTATGCCGGTACTCTTTATAAGTGTTTCTCTCAGAAAAGGCGGTTCATGTAGTCCTGAAAATGTAGCGTAAATGTTTGTTTACGTGTTTACTTATTTTATTGAATTTATTAAAAGGTTCATGATAGTGAAGTGGCTGCATAACATTACAAAATGTTAACACTTTGCTAATCTGTTTACCGTTTGAAATGTGGTACAACCTCCCCTTGTATTCTTTGTAAATTCTAATTTGTATGTATACCGTATACGTACGATCATTAAGTGATGTAGAATTTCCTTAAAATGGAGATAGAGACAGAAAACCAAATGTGATACTTAAAATCAGCTCACAAAGCAGTAAAATGGCAAAATTTTCAATGGGGAATTTTTTTTTTACAAAGTTTTTATGTGTAGACCCGTGTTATCGGTCTAACTTTCAACTAATACTACGGAACATAAAAGCTAAAAGACAATAAAATAAATGTAGATATGCAGAGGAAAGACAAAGCAAATCAACTCAACAAAAACGAAAACATCTAGATCATTTTAGAGCTTAGGGACTACCAGCACAGTGTGACAAACGCTTTCTATAGTTGGCTAAAATCTAGTCTTAGTTAATGACGTGCGGTTATCTTATCCCCTGCAGTTAATAAATATACAGTTTTGTCATCTTTTCTATATATAGTGAAATCCCGCTAAACCGCACTTCAACAAACTGACAACCCGCCTAATCCGCAATTCTGATTATTTTGCGAAGTACAATCGGTAAAAAGAAGCATTTTACGGATTAAACGAGAAAATTACGGACTTAGCGTCATAGCGAGACATAATCCGCAAAATCGTCAATTTTTTCCTCCGGTTTACAGGCTTTTAGTATAATACTAGACAGCCCGTGACCCGTTGGGTCGTCATCACAATAGTCTTTGCTTTCGCAAAAAAGCAGGGGTTATTTAACTGGGCATAGACCACTCGATATTCGGCCGTCCTCTCCTGCCCGTCAAGGAGCGGCCCGTTTGGTTCACTATCAACAGATGCATTGCTTTTCTAACGAATATTCAACACCACGGCTGTACGCAAAGTCAATTTATATGTTACATATTTCAGCTGTATTGCCCATAGAACCGATGAATCTATCATGCCCGTTCTTGAGGCAGAGCTGAAAGCAGGCCGCAGTCTGAAAGCAAATTCGATTTATATGTTACGTATTCCAGCTGTATTTTCCAGAGCAACTTTTAAATTATCGTGCCCATTCTTGTAACCAAGGGGCAGGTTCCACGTTCGTATCACAGATACAATCGAATTAAAGAGCTAATCCATGACTGATAGGATAGGCAATACCTCCCCAGAAGACCATGGAATTTATTCCCTATCTAAAAGTGAAGAAGATGTGTCAAACAAGATCACA
>LQNS02278146.1:192248-212017 GCA_001587735.2 Parhyale hawaiensis | reverse complement strand
CCTATGGAGCCAACAGTCTAGAAATATCGAGGACTCCCAAGCCTTGCGAATATTTTAAGAGCTCTAGGGAATAAAGTTTGTAGCACCTCTGGACAGCTGGGCAGACTGATGCGCATGAATTTTGAATACGTTTTGAGACTTCACTTGTAAGATAAATTACTTCTTAAAAATGCACCAGTTTTCTGCAGTGGAGGCTGTGTTGAATATTTTTTATAGCACATGTATAGATTAGACCAGCCCCTGATGCCTTGAATAAGTTTCCAAGCTAGTTTTGACAGTTCATGTTTCGTAGGAAACTTATGAGCAGAAAGTGCATGGGACGTACCGTATACGTTAGGTAGAACAATCCAGCTAGGGTGAATGAATATGTTATTTAAACTTGCTGAGATACAACTATGGTGTTTCAAGAGAGGAAAAGGGGCACATAGTATGTCGATAGAATCATGGAACCAATGCACGAGAGTGCTCCCACATAGGTTCAACGCGCTCGGAAATAGCAAGTCGGGAAAGAAGAGGAAGAACAGAACAAAGCATCGTCATTAGGAACATGAAAATGGGAGAAAGTGTGACAGGCACGGAAGAGTGACAGACGTTCAAAAGGCTTAGCTAAGGTAACCTATGGTTTCTTCTAGTGGTGATACTTCCTAACCTAACATAATATGGGCGAATGTAACACAGTCTAGCTTGTATTGAAAATGTAACACAGTCTAGCTTGTATTGAAAATGTAACACAGTCTAGCTTGTATTGAAAGTCGTCACTATAAAGTAAACTCTTGATTTACTACTACTGTTATTTTTGTGATTTTTTAATGCCATGATGCCAACCAAACTTTAATAGAATTAAATTACAGAAGAATTCGCTAAACGCGGCGTGCACAGTTATTTCTACGCATCTGTTTATTAGGGTGAACAAATTTTAGGAGAATTAAATTTGGACTGCATGAACTTGGGTCCATCGAGAATTTCTGCATCCAAATGGAACGGGAATCGATAGTTGGACTTATATTTCGGTTTTTATGTTAGAGTAAAATTTTGGAATAATATGGCGTCAGCAAATGATTGCGGTGCACACAGTACAAACGAGGCACTGAATTAACGAAAATGTGAACGATTTCAAAAGCGATTTTGCCGATTACGAAGCTCACAACCTCGGCACACTTGAAAGTATTCACAGTTACTAAACATTTCGAGAAAAAGAAAAATGTTTTAGTTAACCAATAAGTAGGCGAAGAGTCTTTAGGTTCGGGGTAATGTTGCCACTAACTAAGGCAAGGAAATTAAATAAAGGGTAAAATTACCATTCTACAGGCAAATATTCACTTATTGTTCACAATTACTGAGTTACTATGTCACGGAAATGAGAATGACGTCCTTGCTCATTACGAAGAGGAAGCTGGGTATCCGGGACAGGGACGAGTTTAACAGCGAACCGTCACATTAAAAAACAAAAACAATTTCTTTATATCGTGCAAAAATTAAACATGTTAACACGAAAAATATAGGTACACTGCTACTTAGTACATTTTTTTATGAATTCAACTATTTCAGTAGCTATTCCTTAGGCGAAGAAGCTCTGCGCATCGGCTACACTAGTGGTTTCGGCTCCATGCGCTCTATGGAAATGAGAGACTCTATATCAGCCAGATAACTGTGATGGATGGACCACGATTAGAAGCCACGATCAAAAAGTGTTTAAAAAGATGGAGAAAGTTAGTGGGCTTGTTTTAGCTGTACAACATAACCGAAGAGATTGCTTTGCAGAGAAACATCGGTAGAAAATCTGGAACGTACCCAGGTCTGATACTGCAGTCAAATATCACCGAGGTCAAAAAGTAAAAAAAAAGAATGATACAATGTACTCGAGTGTATTTGTATATTTATATATGTAGTTAATCGGCCTGTTTGACGTACCGCGGGTTTAATAGAGCCAATGTGAAGGGGTAGGAAAGACAAGAACTATAGTCTGACCATTTTATGAAGGCGGTTCAATCGTGTTCAAATTCCTCTACAGCGGGGCCAATCCTATGAATATTTCTAAGATTTCTCTATATGCAGTTAGTGGGCGCGTGTAAGATATGGGCCGAACACAATCTCAGATATACTCATAGAATTGGCAACGCTATAGAGGAATTTGACCACGACCGAACCGCCTTCATAAAATGGTCAGACTATAGTGCAGCTAACATTCTAAATTAGCATCCTTAGAAAGACGAGTTCAAACGGAACGTTAGGGGCACCTAACCTTGCCTTCCTAACCTTGCACAGGCCAGCTCACTGAGGGCCGTATACAGGCAAGCGTGGAGAGGGTTGGTGGTGGCAAGAAGAAGGTATGTTTTCCAGTTGGTTTTTGGTAAACGTAGTTTTTCGTTCCGTAGAATTTAGAGACTTTACAGTAAGAAGGGTGTCTCATTCCACAGAATAGAATTTCAGTTCAGAAACAGCATGATATCAAGGACGCCGTTAGAGGTACCAAAATGATAGTACGTCTGATAACGGCATTTTGGCCTTATATATGGGCATTTAGAAAAAGATTTGGCCACTTAATAGTTCATTTCGAAATATATATATATATGTTTATAAATTTATTTATATATTTGTATAATTCGTGTCACGCTGGTAGCAAAATAGATACATAAAAATAGGCTAGGTTGGAAAATATGGGGATATGGTGCGTTCTGCTGGGAACCCATAGGCGAAAATTAGACTAGGTTGCAGAAGATGAGCAAAATGTAAATAATCATCTTAAAAATTTAATGCACTTCTTGCACTGCCAGTGCTGAAGTTCAAACAATGACGATATTTAAAGCTTCTCTTAGCGTTCTCAAGAGGTCTGATTTTTACTGCTCAGTACATCCATACTTTATCTGTTCTCAGTTCACGATGTGTAAACTGAGTAATGATAAACGAAGCAAAGGGGAAGCTGGATTTCAGGGTGCAATGGACTCAGCAACAATTTTCTTCTTAACTTACTTTCTTCCTTTCGTAAAACAGCTATTCGCTTGATCGTAAAAATTACGATCTACTGAAGCTGTATTATTGTGTATATAGGATACGTGGATAAAATGTAATTTCAGTGATGCTTATATGCTTGCAAATAAATACTACTTCTTTGCGTGTCACCTAAAGGGAGGTGACACGGCAGTAACTTGCCATGCATGCCTGACTTCTGTGCTAAGGGTGTCGAGATCGAACGACGACCCAACCGAGCGGTGTTTGCGGCATCCGGCGCGCTGAGTCAGCAGTCGTTTGGTATGTAGCTGCATGGGGGTACTTACCTGACCAGGAATGGCAGGGCAGGGGGGCTCGGGTGGTTGAATTTTCCTTTTCGGTGCCATAATTTTTAGCCACCCGTGGCCGGCTGTACTTACTCCTCTGGGGCCAGTTGGCCTATATCTGCAGCACAAACCAGTGCGTCTCGGTTTCCCAGTGGAGGGTACAGTCAAAGCTGACTTTATCTTTACCTTTAGGAAGGACTGTGGGATAGCACTCATCTCTTATGATAACTTGAGTTAGCCACTGTAGTACATCTCTTATAAGCTTATTAGTAACAAAAGTATGATCGAGAAAGAAATGTCGTTCCAAATTTCTGGCCGTAATTTTTACCGGAAGGGTACTCTAGTAAATAATAGATAATAATCACTTTGCAGCATTATTACAGTGATGAAAGTATACAAAACATTTGATTTTTTTTATCTGCATATATGCAGAAATATCTTCCTTGATGCGAGTGATCAGCATTCTCGCTGCGACAAAAAAAAAAAAAAAAAAGAAAAATCAAAGCTTTAGCACCTATAAAAAGACGAATACCTAAATCTTATTTTCCCATTCAAATTGTGGTAAGTTAAAGTTTTGGCAGTATATCTAGTTGTGATGTTATATCTTCGGTGCAGTATGCAAAATTGGTCAGGCTATAGTGAAGGGTGGCAAAGGAACGATGCTTAGTTTCTACTTCTTCTTCATTTACATCTAATATAAATTACTTTTAAGAGTAAGTTAGTAGTGATAAGCAAGAAATTGGGACCAAGAATAAGAGGGCTCTTTGGAGTGGACAGGCACGCGTTACAGTGACTATAGGATAAAATTAATGGTGGTCGTGCATACCAAGCACGTTTTTTTTGGTATGTGGCTTCCGCAAACACTTTGCGACCAGGTGAGCATTTTCAAAATTTGGAAAGCGGCATGTGCCACACAACTTCTGTTGACGGTTGAAGCGCTGGAACACCGTTTGGGAACCATTGAAGGGGCATATGGTATTTGGAGGGAAACGAGGTGCTAATGCACGGAAAATCGCAAGATCGACGCTCATGGGTATTAGCGGCAAGTAGGAAAAGGATAAGAAATGTAGAATAAAGAAAAATCAAAATGAGTTAGGTAACACTGGATTTTCCAGTGGTTCAACTCCCTACAACATGGTATGGGCTCACCTGATTATAACTCAACCCTAAGGTTTTGGCCAGTGTTACGACCTTGAGGATTGCAAATATAAAAGTAAAATATCTTGCCCAGTGGCCTATTCAAAGCGTGTGCTGCATGCACTATATTGTAGCCTTAAATAATGTCGCCTATTTGACAAGTGCTGCAACCCCGTAAAATATATACCAGACGAGTAACTTTCGTGTTGCGAATACGATTCACCGCATTTTTTTAGACTTGGACCTTCAGTTACTCTTCTAAAATAAACAGTCAGCACAACCCGATTTCAATAACATCAACAAACAATTCAGTGTATTTTTTTTGCATGGACTTCTACCCACACAATCGCGCAAATTCTAGGCCATTCTTACCATGACGTTTGCAGTCATGGTCCACGCCAAGTTGCCCTATACTGACTCGATTTGTTCAGTAATTATGCAGGACCTTTATTTTCATATTCATACCGCTATCGCTTGCATCTCTCTCAGACTAATGCATAAAGAGCAGATAAATTCCGTCAGAAGAGAATGACTTATGTTCATTGATGGCCTCCGGTACGGACAATGGCTCCCCAAGGAGCTTTGCAACAATATCAAAAAGGCGTAGACTTGAAGGTTCCCTCGGGAAACTAAACGACTACTGCGTGCTGGAAACTCACGTGCTTTGGCTGCACAGAGCTACCGGCCATCATGAAAGATAAAGAAGTTTGCAAAATGTTTTCAAACTCTAAGCTTCTTGGTGCAATATTGTTATATTTGGTGCAAGCAATAATATATCAAGGAGAGATTTCTTGTTGGTTAGATTATATCCAGGGTTGGCTGATTTAGAAAAATGGTTTAAACCCAATAAAAAACATGGTTTAAATCAACATAAAAACATGTTTTTTGTTTCTGTTCAAATTTTTTATGTTTATTTAAAATATTGCAAAATAAACAGTTTTAATGCTAGTAATTACTAAATTTTACTTACAAAACTGAGAGGCTGAGTTACTGTGCTTCTATATAGGAATCTGTTTGGCGGTTAAAACAGATTGGGTTAACTATTGCTTATGTTTATTAATACCTATAACTTATTTAATTTTGTGTTATTTCAATTTAGAGATGCATATCTAGTTATATTCAGGTAAGCTAGCAGCTACTGAAAATTAGAAATAATAGTCATAGTTGCTGTTAGATAACTAGTGAGCTCATGAGAAGGAGGTAGACATACTGTATAGCTATTGCACTTTCTTCAGTTCAATACTCTGCTTTTAATTAGCTAGTAGCTAGCTATTTCTATTGAGACTTCTTTGTATTTTGAAATGTTTCTAAGTTTTTCAAAAGATTGTATAGCTATACCACTTTCTTTAGTTCATTACTCTATATTCAATTAGCTAATAGCTAGCTATTTCTGTCAAGTTTTATTTGTAATTTGAAGTGTTTTGAAGGTTTTCAAAGGATTTTATATTGAAATTATAAATCATAGCATCTCTGCAGATTGGATATCATATGTAGCCATAGAAAACACTGGTACTCTGCTAACTGCCTTTTCTCAACCCTTTCATCTTAAAATCATTCTTCTACAATAGGAAGTTAAAATGAAATGACTAAGATTGTTGATGATTTGCTAGCTACATGTTTACACAGCAGAAAATCCATTAAATGTTTAATAAAATTCCTAGACCTAGAGAGAAAAACAATAAAATATAAAAAATCAAATAAACAAAAATAAAACATTTTTTTTGTTTTAACAAAAAAAAACATGGTTATATCAGCAAAAAATACTGTCAAAAGTGGAAAATTTTTGTCCCGATCAGGGAAAAGATTGCATCCCAGTGGTAATTCGGTACACTTGTAATGATCAAATATTATTATGCGTTGCATTCCAATGGCAAAAGCTTTATCAAAAGATTCCTGTAGTTATTGGGTGAATAGCATAACTATTAGTGAACTTTACCGGTTTGACTGCGAGAAAACCACGATATTCCTAAAAATTTACTACGGCAGATTACGTTTCAGAAGAACACCATCACAATGTATAGACATTACAATAGGTTACGAGAGACTGATATGGGACTGAGCAAGCTATTGGGATTAAGGAAAGCATAAGCAGTTTGAAAGATTGTATTGCTAAGAGAGAAAATGGTATCAACTAAAATTTGAAAAATAAAAAATCCTTCCCTGCTAAAGGCTCGCTTTGATGATCGTGAAATTCTAAAACAAAAAACGTGGACAGAAACTACGAAACCTTCCGAGAGCAGGTACTGTCTAACAAACTAGCATGTTATTAGAAAAGACTCACTAAATGCGTTTCAAAGAATAGTTGAATTCCGTAGAATTCCAGGAAGGAGTTGATAACCACAAAAAGACTACAGTGAGTGTTCATAATGTTTCCTTAGAATTTACTAATTAAACTTTACAATAACAAATGACTCCATGCACAGAAAACTTATGGGCAGCAGAGCGTATGAAATTATCTAATAAGCTTAATATTGCGTACTACATTAATGGCACTAACCTTCATAAAATTATGCATGATCAACATAATCTCGTTTGGGTACTTGAAAGTTCTAAAGAACAGACAAGATTAAAGCATAGTTTCTCTGAAAGGTTAATATGGTATAGCAGTTCATGCTCTTTGTCAAAATTGACGTTCATAATTTCTGACAAATGACAGGGTAAAATTAAAGAGATACGACGCATGGGCAATGATATGGATACACCTTCGTAAACCAATCTTAGAAGTCCAATTGCAAAAGTTTGGTCGCCATTATGATGGGCTCTGGGCTGCAAGCGTCACGCTGGGTAAATTTTTTTACTAAGCCCTTGGCAAAGTTTACCTTTGAGTTCCGAGTCTTTGGTGCGTAAGTTCAGCCAAAACTTTGGAGGGGTCGTCGACGGGAAGAATTTCTTCTGGTCTTGGTTAGTGGCGACCGAACAATAAGCGCCAACAAATCAGCTTGGCCACCATTGTTTCCTGACTTAAAGCCGAGGAAGGAATTGGGCTTGATCGTTAAATGCTAAGTCGATATTAGTTCCAAAATATCGAGTCAGTGGCAGCTCCAGTTTCAGATTAAACAAATAATAGTCTACAACTTTCGACATTGAAGTATTGCTGGACTAACTAATTTTTCGTGAGCAAATAATGAAGGTAATGAGATAAGGTTTGGTGCAAAATTGTTACCGATTCTGGTGTGCGCACTTTTCCCCACCCGCAGCAGCTGTCGGTCGACGGCAGACTGTCGGTGAGAAAGAAGTGTTCATGAACGCCATCGGATTTTCGTTTATAACAAAACGACTGAAAAACCTGTGCGCTTATGCATCAGACTTTGTGCAACGTTTAGTGAATGTTAAGTGAATGGTATGCAAAAGACTCAACAACCCTGTGCGGGCGAAGCAGTCGGTACATCTTTAAATCTTCAAATAAAAGAGTGATACACTGGTTTCAGCGATAACCATGCATATCAGTGACTCGAGTGCACCCAGGTAGATCTTCGACATCCTAAATTGTGATCGGTATTAATCAACCGAAAGCTGGGGGTACATATAAGATAGTTCAACCACGATCATAAAATGCTCAGATGAGGTGGGTATCGGCATCGTATCCGCTCATTCCATTGCGAAGGAAGATTTAGGCTTTAAGAAAATCTCACTGAAGTTCATATTGCTCCTTTATTTGCGTTGAGCTCATTGTTTAGCTGTTGAATTTCGCCGACCGATTCCTTAGCAGTCGCCTAGATGTGAACAAAATTTGATTCAGTGGCCGTGTTCAAGCATGTCGATGAAATTGTCAAAAAATGAATATCCGATGACGCTCTCTCAGGGTGCGTTTCCACCAAGCCATTCAATTTAATTCAATTCGTGGTCATTCATGAATTACCATGATGCGCTACATTTATTCCTATGTAAGCGTTCCCACCAAGCCATTCAATTCAATTCAATTCCTGGCCATTCACATTCAATGATGCGCTTGGTTCCATTTCTTCTGATTTGAATGACAATCATCCAACTGCAATATTACAAATATAACAATAATTTCGCTTGTAGCTCTATGTATATTTTCTAATATTTATATTTTATGATGTTTAAATAACTATGTGAATTTTTCAAGGTGTATTATCGTGTTTTGTTCTTTTTTTTAAGGTACCTAATTGGAATATTAACACCATTTACTTTTTCCATCATGTACCAATATCGGAACAATAAACATTGGAAATAAAGTTTACCTCATTTTCAGTTACATTAAACGCTCGACAAATTAAGGAAGAGAGATATTTTAAATCATTGTCTTACCTTAGATAAATGGCCAGTCTTTCTTCTACTTGAATAGCACGGCGGTAATAAGTATTCTGTTTCTCTATGGAGGACCTAAGCAACTCAACGAACTTCTTGAATTGCTCATTATCAATCCTGAAGAACTCATGAAATTTCTCCGGATTATTGAGCAAATCTGGGAACAAATGGGAAAATGCCCTAAATTGTGCTCTACTGCAATTAAAGGTATGCACCCACATTTTCTTTTGTTTCCTCCGCCTTTTACACCGCTTCAACCATAACAACACTGCTATTTCTGCTACATCAGTCACGTGCATCTCGCTCGAAGGCTTATATTTTATAGTGGATGCCTCATGAATGAGAAGTACGCTGGTTGTGTTGGTTGGAACGGTGTTCATTTAAAATGAATGGAATGACGTGAATTGAATTGAATTGAATGGCTTGGTGGAAACGCACCCTTACACTTCATCACTCATCGACGGTGTGTTGTCGAGTGCAAGGAGGTTAAATAGTCTATTAAAACTCCTAGGTCGATTGACTGCCTTCGCAGGCTGGAAAAAGTGCAATAAGCCCTCGCATTCTATACGTGCATCAAACTACACACTCTACTTATTTTCAATTTTCATTTATTCAATAATCTATTAATTTCATATATTTTATTGATAGGCGAGAAATGAAGTTAAGATAGCGTTTGAGCACACATCGCACGGCCTCTGCTGAGAGTTTAATATTTTATCCGCAAATTCTTCGTATCTCCTGTCACAAACCATATGTTCTAGTTTTTCAAACGATGCTCCAGTTGATTATAATTTCATTTCAATTGCTAAAACTACATCGTAAACAAACGGCTACTTTATTTTCAGCGGATGATATGAAACAAATACAGTAACAGCTTTGTTTTGTGGCTGAAAAATTGCAATGGTATGCAACAAACAATTTATTTTCTAATTTTATAAATTTAGAACCATTTGGTAATCTTCTCATAAAAATGAACTGGAGCTAAAAGGCTATGTTGAATGCCTGTCTATTCAGATCGTATGGAAAACAAGTGATCGCTTGCAAGCCATTGTTTTGCTGCCACTTGTCAGTGTTGTGCGAGGTTTGTTCACTTTTATAAACGTTTAAATTGAGTTTCAAATTAAAATTATGTACGAGGGCCTCGTAGTGCAGCTGAACGATAATCTTAGTTGACAAAACTTTAAACTTTTTCGCTCTGGAAATTCTACGCAAACAGTCGGGCGTATTTTAATTTCTACGTTCCATTCTCTGAATACTGTTGACAGAGTCCTATTGAAGTGGCCCTTACCTTGTACTTAAAGTATCATCTGCGTAATTGAAAAGGTTGGCGGGCGCAGTCGCTTATCTGCATCAGAATATCGCGAAAGTTCTGTGCTAATATGAAGAATTCTGTCCAATGAAATGGACAAGACTCAGGCAATGTTCAGTTTATAATGATAATTATTTTACTTTAAAAGTCCAGGCACTCGTTACGTATACAAATTTAAAACGAATAATTAGTCTTCGTCGGTCTTCAAGAAACTCTGTATGTTACCTACGCTTTCTTCTTCTCACCGTATATAAATTTAGAACGGAAATAGAGAACCTGCTAAAGGCACCTCTCCGGATATTTTGCCCGAAAAATAGAACGACGTATCGACACAGTGACATGATTCTTGAAGGACTCTTCACCACGAAAAAAAAAGATCAGATGCTGGGCATTCAAGGACTGATACTGATAGAGACATGAGAAAAGTGGTTCATCAGCTACGTAAAAGACCTGGGTAAAAACTAAATAAATTTTTACGGCTGCTGGGCTTCCTGAAGTGCCTAAAACCAGAAGAAATGACATTCTTCACTGCGTTGCCTCTGTCAAATCCCCTCTGAAATTGACTCCTCTGACCCCAAGTCCCAAGACATAAAATTTTGAGGATGGAATGGGCAGAGAAATACATGAAGATCAACATGAATCATGTTCTCTTCACCGACGAAACCCGAGCAATCTTTGATGGACCCAATTGAAAACTTCTGGACCCTTCGGAAAAGAGAAATTAACGCAGATGCAAGGCAATACAACTCAATATCTGTCTTGTGGGACGCTGTTGCTGCAGCAGCAAGGGCAGCTCCACCTTCTGCAATACAGAAACTAACTGGTTGCATGGAATCAACGATTATTGAAGTTATTAAACGTCATTGGGGTCATGTTGGCAAATTGGACTTTTTTCAGTCATTGTAAACTTTTGATTAATAATTTCTTGTTTAATACATATTTTTCTCATTTGTGTTGTTCTCAAATATTTTTTAGTGAAAAAGCTATTACCGCCGCTAAGTGAAATTAGTAATATTGACAAAGAAACATAATGTTTTTAGAACCAGCAAGATTAGTAGTTTGAAAATTTACAGACACTATAAGCATCATCAGTTTAACTTTCTGTGACATTTTCTCTGAATTTTATAACCAAATAGTGGAGATGTGGTCAATTCTGCGATAATGCTATCATTTCCGTTCTAAGCGTAGTTACCTCCGCCAAGGTTACATATTTATCGAGTATGTCTGTCTCTTTGTTTTGCCTGTCACCAAGATAACTCAAAAGTTATGGGTTTGGGTGGATCTCTACGAAATTTACAGGGATTCTGAGGCATGTTAGGAGAAACGGACGATTAACTTTTGGTGAAGATCCGTTCAACCGTTTGTTTTTGTTTGTCTGCCTAATTTTTTTGTATCATAATTCATAAAGTTGTGGACGCATTCTTACGAAATTTAAATGTGTTGCTAGGTACATATATCACGAGAAGTAAATGACCAAACTTTTGTGATGATCTGTTCTTCCGTTTGTTTGTCTCTAAAGTTATTTTATACTTGTTCGTAATACAACTAAAAGTAAAAAAAAATATGAACTGATCTTATGAAATTTACAGGTACATAATTCAAAAAGTTACTGATGGATCTTCAAGAAAAATACCAAAAGCTGTTATAACAGTCAAAAGGCACATGTGACCAAATATTGGTGGTGGTAAAGAAGAAACAATAGTTTCAGAACAATTTTGAATTTTCGTTAACGTTGCCTTGTGTCACCCAGAGTCAGGTTTCTACTCGCCAACCTGGAATAGTTACCCTTCAACCGGCGGTGAACTTTGCTGGTGAAACTCGTGAAGTGCGCCCCGCTGCCTCCGAGCGCACACATGTTATTACAATTAGGTCACTACTTCAATTTATATTTCTCACTTGTATTCTTATATGTTATCCATTGTATGCGAACTAGATAAATGTAAATATGTAGCTACTCCTTTACTAAGAGGTTTATGGAATTCATATTTGTATGTCTGCGAACAAGGTACTGCGTAGAAAATTTAGATATATACCTTGTACTGGCTTACCTGCTATGGTATTTCTGAGACGGGCTACCAGTCGGCACATACAGTACCGGCAAATTAGCTATGTTTTACTATCCATAAAAGCAATATACCTCCGCACTAAAAGTTACCCTTGAGTGGGTAACTTGTCACGAAGGCTGCTGTTGCAACACTCCCTGGTCTTCCGAGTGTCCTTCTGTTAAAGCCTTAGCGGAACCACTACGGCGCTGGCAGCACCCTCGATCTTTCCAGGGTCGGAATAGTCTTGCAAGTAAGGAGGGATCTCCTCGCTAACCCAAGCAGCTAGCTGCTACGGCCGGCTACTACAGGCCGCTTAGCACAGGCCAGCCGTACCACAAGCGATGCCGGGAACGTTTGCAGAAGCATCACACTGCCCGGGCCAGTCAAAGGAAGCCGATCTACAAAAGCCGGACTGCTCGCAAGTGATAGCGAGACTATCCGCAGAGGCATCGCAGTGCCCCAGCCACTCAAAGAAGGCCGATACACCCAAGCCGGACGGCCCGCGAGAGCTATCAGGGACCGTCAGCACAAGAGAATCCTGATACCGTGTTAGTGGAGGTATGTGCTTTCCAGCAGAGTGCTCTAGTTTCGGTGGTATGTGATGGAACCCACCAATAGATCCACTAGTACGTAATGTGTTACTGCTAAACTCAAACTAAATGTCGAAAATGCTTAAAACTTATCAGGAGAACACAGAATACAGGATCAACATTTTTCGGAGCTCACAGTAACGTCCAGATGTGTCACCAACACGAGAGATGCAAACCCGTACTATTGCTGAAAGCTCAAGCATATAGTCTTTTCGATAGATATTCTTTTAACGTTTGGCGAGCATATAGGGTTACAGCATCGATTCGTTTCCTACATGCGTAAACTAGGTTTCACTAACCACCCTAAGGCACATCCAGGCCCCTGCTATGCTGTCCAAAGTGACAAGACAGCCAAATTAGCAAACGAAGCTAAGAGCGGGCAGTTGATCTTCAGGAGTTTCAAAGATCCGGTCCACCACACTTTGACGATTTATTAAGAATCGATTACACGAGCTATGGACTTTACCAAAACAAATTGCAGTTATGGTAAAAAAAGAAATTCGAACCTACCTTTAGTGCTACAAAGAGGAGAACACAAGCCTATGCAGACAGGATTAGAGCGTCAGCTAAGGGGACGATGAACTGGAAAATAAAACAAAGAACAGAACCGAGACTCAGTATACGTAGGGGTACGTTGCAAAACTAAAATGCGCTCACAATAATACTAAAGTTTTTCCGTTGATGTGAAACTCAAGCAATGTCCTGGCTGTACTTACCGGCTAGGGTAAAAATTGTATGATAACAAAAATAATTTTGGTTATAATTTTTTTAGTTATTGCTAAAAATTGGGTAAATAGCCCAATGCCGTCGGGTTGAGACATTAACTAAGGTGCATAATCAAATGCCGTTGGATGCGGAAATTTATGGAGAAGAAAAGTGAATACGATCAATTTCAACACGTTTATCAAGAAGATATCCCCATGCAAGCAGTTTAACACATTCGTCAAGAAGACATCCCAATGCGAAAGGGATTAGAGGCGCATTAAGAAGATGGAAATAACGAAATGAAAATTAGCTCACATGCTCCACTTTACTCTTCGGCAAATACACTAAGAATGTAAGAGCAAAGCACGCATTCCAAAATATAATGAGAACGAAATTTTATTGAAACGTTAAAGGGAAGATCTTCCTATAACGTATACGACCCACGTCTGATTTTCCTCCGACCAGTCAGTACGGCGTTTCTTCGATATGCTATAAGAATTACATGGCTCGTTTTTTTTATCCGAGAAGGAAGAAAAACTGATATATATATAGTTATCGTGATAAGACTATTAGTTCAGTTCCTATTCTCAGTCTCATACTCGTAATGCTACGAGAATTATTTTTAACGTCAAACTAAGTGAAGCATGAAGATATTTTTGCAAAAATATGGAAAACATGTGGGAAACGTAGCACGTTGATAGCAAGAATTAACATATACAGGTGAGGATCTACGTTTCTGGACATTTAAAATTACTCTATTTTAATCCCTGCTTGATAGTCAGGCGTTTTAAGCTTAGGAACGGCGACGTATTTTTCATTCACTACCTGCAGAAGGCTAACGCTGCTTGAACTACAAGTTCTTTCGTAGAATTCAAGCTGCTGCTGCTGCTTGCACTGGCTTACTTCAAAGCAACCATAAAGTCCAACAGAAGACGAAGTGCGGCAAATCACAGCATTGCACCATAAGTTTCGGTACAGAAAACATGACCCAGTCAGGCAAAGACTGGCGCTGACATATCGCCCCGTACTGTCATCGTCCGTCTCGCGCGACGTGTTGGACATCAAACGAAATGAAGTCTGCACGAGTTTCGATGGTCTTACAGTTAAGCAAATGAGCCTTACAAATTAGAGAGCGTCCACTGATAAAATGAAAAGCAGCAGCAGCGGTAATTGTACTTAATTGAGGCAGGTACGCTAAGAAAAAAACATGGCAATTTGATCAGACAAAGCAAAGGAGCAGGAGCTTGGGTAGAGCGTGCAAAATGCAGAGCTAATTATGCTTTGTGTAGAAGAAGAATAGAAAGCTCCCTGTTCTTTCTTTAGTTTGCTGCTACACGGAGTGAAGAGAAAGCTCTGTGTATTGCAGTTTGCTGCTATGAACAGAGAAGAGAAAGTTTGTACTTATTTTATAATAGTTTCCTGCCACGCAGAGTGCAGGGAAAGATTTATGTATAGTCGTTGTTTTAGACAGCTGTGCTTTTCAGTTGGAATAAGGAGAAAGCCGTACACTCTTCTTCTCTTTTTTTTTACTGCGGAAAGGAAAGAGCACGCCGATTCCTGCCGCTGCAAGGTTACGCCAAGCACTCTGCACACTGCTGCCTTCTCATGGTGACGTCACAGTGCTTGTAAAGGTAAAGTCAACTTAAACCACACCCTCACCTGGGAAACCCACATGCACTGGTTTGTGTTGAGGGTATAGGCCCACTGGCCCCAGATAAGTGTAGTTGCAGTCGACCTCGGGTCACCAAGTACTATGGCGCCAATTTGACGGAAAGAACAAATGACCCGAAACCCCCCACCCCCCTCATCTCTGAGGAAGGCAGTTCCGCCACGGCGCCGTACATGCACACACAACTGCCGAGTCACCACACCAAGATCTGCAAAGAGCTCGCGTGCCTGGCTGAGTATCGAACCTGCGAGCGATACTAGGTGTTAGAGCTGAAAACGGAAGTATGCTGCTACCGTGGCGGCCTTTACCTTTACCTGTGCTTATTGCAACCTTCACCCTTTAGTAGCTCTAGAAAAGGCGCTAATTGAAGTAGCTCTACCGCACTGAATATTGTATAGGTATACCAGGCACAACAGACAGTTGTAATCCCATGACATTACTAAAAAAAAAGTAAATAAAAATAAAACTAAAATCCTGGCACAAATCCACAAACAACTGTGCATGCATGTAACAATAATTTTTGTAATTTCCGATCTTGACTGCGAATAAACTTATTATTATTAATAGTTGGAGGGCTAGCATGGCTTATGTTGTAACGCCTTAGATTAAAACTTTGGCGTTATTGCACTAGGCATACTGCACTAGGCATGTTAAGTGTACAGCTGTAGGCACGAATGTAAAGCTCCAACATCTGAAGTTATTGCACTTTTAATTGAGTTTTGCAATATAGGCTTCTTTTATCTGATCATAAATAGCTTGAAGGTTAAGCAGTTAGGCCTTATCGTAAGGTTAAAATCAGTCAGTGGCGGTGTGAAATGGGGTGTAGAGGTGCTTGTACCACCCCACCCAATAATGAGCAAAGCCTCCTTCAGCTACCACCATTGTTGCTGCTACACAACCAACATACATGTTTGTATGCACTGGGAAGCCCCTTCACATTTCACTCTAGCCTCTTCAGCCCCAATGCAAATTTTCAGGTGCCACCAATGAAAGCAGTATAAGGAAGCAACCAAATCTGATCTAGCATAACCATGCTAAGTGTAGTTCAAGCAACAATACATTTTACTTTCTCTCAATTTACGAGATACTTTGAGTTTTCAGGAACTGGTCAATCACCTATTAGGAATTATAAGAAGATTTTAGTCTCCCTAAATAAGTACTAAACTTTTCTAAGAGAGGAAAAGGAAGGGACATACAGTATGTCGATAGAAAAACGGGGAACTCATGCACGAAGGTGTTCCCACACAGGAACAACGCGCATGGCAACAGCAAGTCGGGAAAGAAGAGTAAGAATAGACAACAGTAAGATCAGTAAGAGCATGAAAGTGGAAGGAAGCAAAGTGGGCACGAATACAGATGTCCCGAAAGCCTAGCTAATGGCTAAGGTAACCTACACAAGACCCCTGGGGCGCTATCCCCCCATAACATAAGATGGGCGAACTTAACTAACCTAACCCCAAGGCCTATGGACCTATGATTAACTAGTCGATTCATTAACTGATATATTTATTTACTTAATGCATTCACTAAGTAATGTATTGCAAAATCTACAAAATATAATGCGTATTGAAGTAAAATGGAATACAAGCAACAAGTTAAGTACAGGCTGTGGGTCTTTATTAGTAGGTATGCACCAAAATCCAAAGAATGATTGTAGAACATTGCTATGGCATGTAACACTTAGAGAAATGGCATCGAATCTATCAGGGCTGTTTCCGATGTTCCCCAGGGTTGCGTTATTAGCTCCTTGCTGTTTATTCTGTGCACTATTGTGATATGCTTACTTTGCTGGAACATATTATAGTCAACTATGAGAACGATTTAATTTTGATTGCAGTGATTTGCACCCCGTCCTAGAAATGTGCCTTATTATGGATCAATGTATGTTGCTCTGCTTGGAGTATGAAGTTGAATGAAGGCAGAACTAAATCTGTGATAGTAAGTTTCGTTCTCTTTTAGCCCAGAATTCGAAGTGAATACTGGTGACATTGTAGGAAGAGTCCAGCTCTCTGGAAACACTCGGGTTTCTCTTTTATGAATTTATTGTTGAGGTGCGGGTTAGGGGGCTTGTCTCATTCGCTCTTAGTAGAAATGAGCTATTACGCAATGCGAATATAACGTATGGTGATTACGATGCAGTGCATAAACGCTTCTGCGCTCTTTTATAGCCTCTATTGGAGTGTCACTCCTCTCTCTAGCTAGAGAGACATAATAAAATTTCAGTGCCCATAGTACGCAAAACTTCAGGTGACAACGGCCCGACAGGCACTAAGCCCCGAGCAGAAATTGCCATTAGGGCGCGGACATATAGGCAGAGACCGACACCATTGCCTATGCAGTACATCACTGCTATCGCTTCGCTATAGCCGGTGGGTTTTGCAGTCAGATCGCAGTAGACACCATATAGGCCTATTCTTGAATCGCAGTCAATGTATTAACCCATTTCCCTGTCCGATTTTTTGGACATTATGAATAGAGATATTCCTAGGAGAAATAAAGGTTGTATTGTCCGTTACTGGGTAAAAGAACTCTGACGTTGCCTGCGATATACCTACCGTGTGCCTCGTGACCGCGTAATGTTCTAAACGACTGCAGTAAATCAGCCGAGACCAAAGCAGCAGCTATATGCCTCGTCTGTAATAATCCAACGGGCGCCGTATGTACCCCGCGATACTGTACGGCTGCACCGGACCGACGAAACTCGTTGCAAAAAGCCAAGCAGCGCGTGAGGCAATATCCCCACAAGGGACTGCAGTATCAAGCGACCGCATCAGATTGACAAACAACAGAGCAAAAACCAAGCCGCGTGTGTGATAATCACCCCAATAGGGGGCTGTACTCACTGCAGGAAATATTCCTGCGTGCGCGCCGAAGCTGCACAGGTCACGGAACTCGCGTGCAGAGGCACAAAAGGCAGAGCTGCCGTGTCTGGCCACCACGCCAGTGAGGTTCGCTTCAAAGGTGATAGCGATGCCAGTGGATAATGATGCACTGCCGCTGGCCGCTCCCCTGCAAGCTATTACGGCAAGCTTCAGATCTGTTTATATAAATAGTGGCGGCCTGTCTTGTGGCGGCAGCGAGTTGCCGGAGCTGGAAAGGCTGGAGGACGAGGATGTTGGGCAAGGTTGGCTTATTTCGAGTTTTACCAAATACCAGATAATTGGTGCTTGTTCGATTGAGAGACTTCAGGCGAGATCACCTAATTCCATCAGACTTGGCAGAAGCATCAATCCTGAGGGTCGGATTCTCCCCATTCCCCATTCTCCCCAATGCCATTGAATTAATTTTCAGGCGCTGATGACAAATGCCCGAAAACCCAACTCTACTCGGCAAGATTTAGGTTGAACAGCATCGGCGAACCATTTCGCATGATCTTGATCTAAGCTCGCGAATCCAACGATGAGTTAAGGCCCAGTCAGCCTGTCAAAACGTACGGTTTACACATGGATTGCGCAGAAATTTTGAGTCGTGTGCGATTCATAGGTGCTGTACATTATTTATCAGGTAAAAAGTTGGCTTGTGCGTAATTGTCAGTGGAGAAATTGACCATTTTGGGTGTGTGCGAGGTCGAAAATCACTAACGAATTGCGCATGAACGACGTACAAATCAATGACAATCACTTGTGAAGGAGCACACATGCCTTGACTATTAGTCTTACAATCTCTTGGTGATTATTCATGGTGCTCAAAAGAACTTGAAATCTATCTTCCAAGATGCCAAAAGTGATCCCCATCACTCATCTGCATCTTGACAGCCTGTAGTTGTAGATTCTGCTATCCCTGTCAAGGTTCCTACAGTGCTGTAGGGGTTCATCAGGTAGTTCCTCTTGTTGAAGGCATCATCTCCCACCAGGAAGTTGGGCACATTCCGAGTGTCATTAGGCAAAAGCCTGTGGCCACCTCATGATGCTGTTGTTCTCTACGCGTTCTCTCAGCTCACTGTTGTAGATCTGAACATCTGGAGCAGAGCCATTACCAGACACGTCCACCCACAGGAACTGCTACTCAGATGTCACCATGGCAAACAGGATGATAATGAAGAAGCCTTTGTAATTTTAGTATTTATATGCAGAATGAGGGGAAGCTTTGCACAAAAAGGCCGATGGTGTTGTGGGGGGCCCTCCAGGCATACTGCACGTCTTGGTAGCTGGATCCAGATGCCAGGCGACGACGGGTAATGGCAACCTTCAGACCAGGACCAAGGGGAGCCTTCCAGTAGGTTGTTTTCTTGGTAATCCTGGGGTTCAGCCTCCGGACAGTCTCATCAAACTTGGCAGGAGGCAAACGCATGAAGTTCTGGAAAGATCTTGGGTCTTCATTCCGGAGCTCCAGCAACAGGCGATCATGCAAGCCCTGCTGTGGTCTTCTAGTGATCCAGTCTCTCACCCACACGTTCCTGATCTGTCTTCTCCTCATCTTTCTTCTTTTTCTTCTAACCAAGATCTGATGAAGTTGCTGCAGTTAATCATTCTGTTTCTGGATCAAAACACCAGGACAACTCTTTTCTGGGGATTTATGCTGGAAGTGTACCCTTTGTCAGCAAGGTCTAGACTGGCAGAAGTTCTAATGAAAAAGTTGCCTTATCACGGCAAAAATCATGCGTGAGTTGTTAGATGTACATGAGTGATTCATAGGATTTTCATAAGTTTTTTATGCGCTTTTGTAAGCGAAAAGTCATCGACATGCGCGGAAGCGGTAGATTTTTTGCGAACAACCACAAACAACGGTCCATGTATATGGCGCACCTTGTCCGCGTCAGAACTATGC
>LQNS02278146.1:100576-116402 GCA_001587735.2 Parhyale hawaiensis | reverse complement strand
TTTTTTACATTTTGAAATCTGAATTTTCTCCTATCTTATTCCCATAGAGCGTGACAGGAAATATATAAATAAATAAATAAAAACACGACGTGAATTATTATATAGTACTGACTAGTGTAGCTCATAGTCAAAATTATGACGGCTGTTCATTATCCAGACCTGAAGTCTTACTTTTACTAAGGCCTGACAAATGTAGCACGAATACTCTTTTTAGAACGTATTAATGTCTTCCACCATTCAAACAACACAACGCAGAATTTAAAAATTCAAAGAATTACTACCGTGGCTGAAGTCTACTCTTTCCAAATTCTAAATTGAACAGCGCAATCTCATATGTGCGGCGAAATCTTACTCTAGAGTTGTCACTCAAAGTTCAGCTGAAAACTTCAAATATACCCGCTAAGATTAGTTTAAAGAAGATTTATATGCGAGTGACAGAAATGAGAAAGTAGTTTACGGAGAGAGAGTACTTTCGGATGAAATTTACCAGTATTGCAGTATAACTTTATAAACAACCATCAATTAAACTAAATGCCTATATGCACATGCACTTCGAAGTTGGTACGTAGTTACATTGCCTTGTTCGGAACATGGCTCCTATTCGCTGGTCATTTTGTCAACATCCACCTACAGTTGTTAATTCAGTGGTTGAATTTCGATCTATCATTTCCTGACACAGAAAAGGGACATTCAATACGAAAATACATCGAATATTAATAAAAAATTTATTATTAGATACACTGAGTCTTTATGTCAGTGTTTTCGGTTTTCCAATACTACTTCAAGCTTCCCTACCCTCAGTGCTCCCTGCGAGTCAAGGAGAGGAAGAGGCATGATCTATATGTAGAGTACAGGCCTGCTGTGTGGTATGGTTGAACAGAAGTTTAAGGGTATAACAAACGTTTTACAAAAGAAGCAGGGTTTTCGTAATCGAGCCTTCGAGGTGGTCACGAGTCATTTGAAAAAAGCTCCAAATCTTTATACGCAAATATAAGAATGACATTTACAAATTACTCTCTCTCAAAATTTGAAGATGTCAGAATTCTGCACAAGCGACATTGCTGAGCTAGCTAATACCTATGACAGCTAACATTTTAGCTAAGCACTTGGTAGAGGTAAAGTTGCATTAGATAAGATAAAAAGAAGCACAACCATGGACACAATCCTTATTACAAATATCCGTTTCGGATCATCATAAATTCATCATCAGTGTTGTGAAAATATAAAAAGTCAGGATTATAAGGAGTGTTTGGAACAAACAAAATCAGTTCTCCCTGGGGCAGCTTTAAAAAATATATATTAACTATGAAACCAGAGAGAGTTTCATCGCTAACGAGGACTCGTCCAGCTCTGGTCCAAGTTTCAAAATGTAAAAGAATTTTATAAAGCGGTTGCCAGCAGTGAACTGGGTGTTGTCTAACATTCACGAATGGAAGATTTTGTGGGTTTTCACTGTGTATGCAAGGACGTAGCCAGAGTGCTGGACGCGGGGAAGAAAAACATGTAAGGCCAAAGCTATCGTCTACAGCGGGCCCAAGAGTTAATGTTATAATGTTAGAGAAGTTTTTTTAAAAGATTGCACAAGAATACAATAGTCCTCAACAGTTTTGGCAAGACAGCATCGAAACACTCACTTGAGTTCCATAAAACATGCGATGAGGGATTGGGTCACGGGCACGGTGGTACCTCTACAACAATACAGGACACAGTGGGAGTTATTGCAAGACAGTATAAGTTGTTGATCGCTCTCTGGAGTTCTCGGAAAGATACTACCAGCAATGACACTGAGGTGCCGACACACAAATGCAAGACTCCCCGAAGAGCTACGGCCCGGGAGTAGCTCAACGGGCTACGCAAGTTAAATCAAGAGTCCCTGGAGAGCCGCTCAAGAGCTCAGAACCCAGGAGAATTTCCGGAGGATGCACGCTGAGGCTCTTGAAGAGCGATGCAGCGGCTGATTTGTTGCCACAAGCGCTGCAATTTTGGCGCGAGGAGCTGGTGAGGAGAGGCGAGTTTATTTGCCGTGCAGCACAGGCCCCTGCCCTCCGGACTGACAAATTGATGGCCCGAAATTAGGAGGCTGCAGCACAACTTCCATTGCGCCGCCCGAATAAATGCGATAAAATGTATGCAGCATTTGCACAGACTGCACAGGACGTTCATTAGCTCCGTAAATATATAAGTAAAGTGGGAAGGCTGGTGCTCTGTCTGAAATGGACGAATGGATGGTAAATAAATGCATGACAAAATATCATTAAAATTTACTATCAGAGTTTCGAGTAATTCATTCTCGAGCGGAAGAAGGAACGCAACGGACCCGGGTTGATAGTGGAATACGACTGGTAATTTGAACATAAATAAGCTTATTCTAGTTCATGCATACTGTTGGATTGGATAAGATTATTTGCAGGACAGAACAAGATGGACAGTCTCATTGAAAATACAAACTTTTATATGACAGGGAAACAAAATCTAGCAATGTTCAGAGTAGGAATTTAACAATACCTAACAATTATTATGGTATTGTACAAATCTTATAATGTACAGGGACCATATGTTACTTCATATGAGCTGGGCGCTGGTGCCAGCTTTAGCGCCAAGGCTTACTACACTGACGGAGATTTTTTAGTTTTTTGATCCACTTAGATGCCTCAAATGTACATGCTACATCGTCTCAATTCCAAAACACGTAAGTGCATCATTAATATGCTAAGTGCATCGTCATGACACACTTTAACGCTACTTTGATAATAATAACAATCATGCATAATCGTGGATAAAGTAAAGGCACCTATTGCTATTGATTTAATTTTAGTATTAGGAAGATCAAATATTGAAAAAAAAAGAAGCCGGGGCTGTGAGAATCCTAAAATCGAAGTCGGCCGGCAAGAGAGTTTTCTTTCCGTCGCAGCACAGACTTCATCCCCTGTTTTGCACACTACCAGCGCCATATCGTCAAAATTCTAAAACAATTAAAGCAAAAGGAAATCTACGTTAGGTGTATCCACTGTATGCCAGATAATGAATGATTACTATCATAATAGTGAAGTTAGTAAAGTGCGTCATGATGATACATATAGGGGTTATTTTTTGTCTTGTTACGTTCATGATGCCCTTATGTGTTTTCCGGTTTTGGGACAAGCCAATGATGCATAAATTAAGGTGCATCAAATACTTGTAACATTTATGAGACCGAACAGAGTGTACATTGCAATAGCGATCTGCATGATAGCATGAAACCGCGTCTCGCATTGCACTGCAACAAACCTACCGCGCTTTTTCCACGTTCTTTTTCTCGAAATTAGTTTTTCTGACTCATCTATCTTCTGCGAGGACACACCAAACTACGCCACGAAACACCTGTACGTGCATCCAAATTTTTCTCCGTGAAACACTTATCGGTGTATGCAAATTCTTCTCCTTGGAACACCTACAGGTGTATCAAAATTCTTCTTCGCGGAACACTTATAGGTGCATCAAAATTCTTCACCGTGGAACACCTACAGGTGCATGCAAATTGTTCTCAGTGTGGCGCACAGGGAGAGAAGCGGTCAGGTGAGATGGTGCGGGATTTTGAAAAGTTGTGCTCTGGCGCATGGCGTAGTGATAATTTTTGCACCAGACCCTGCGCCTGAGAGGATTAAAAACAATACAAACAGTCAGTGCAGCCTACAAACATTGTTGCTTCATCCAGGACAGGCGCTTCAATGATTCGGATGCTGTTTATTTGAAAGGAAAGTCACAAAAGATCAGCCCATTTACTCAGCTAATTCTCTTGGTGACCGAAGAAGAGCTATTAGTTTTGCTTTCTATTATAGAACTGGAAAATCATTTCTGGGACTGTCCTAGGAATAACTTAAATATCATACACAGCACAAAATTGAATGTCCTGAGCAATTTTGAATGCTGTCTTACCTTGATAACACTGCGTGCGAAGAGGTGAAGCCGACTGCGTTTTTTATTGCGAGCTTGGGATACCATCATTGAGGTCTAGTGAATCCGAAAATTAGAGGTGTCAGTGGGCAGTAACCTCTCATTAAAGCGTTCGAACTATTTTGAACAAATTTCGTTATGAAACACTTTAAAATTTATCACGCAAAAATGAGAGTGAGTAGTAGTAGTACAAACTTTACTAGAGCATCAGGGACACAATGTCTATATCGCACCGAACTCTTCCTGTGGTTTAACACAGGCTCGTGAGCCACTAGGACGCGTTCTAATTTACAAATGTTTTTTGTTTTGGTTATTCTGCCAGGAGGTCTCAGAGTGGTCAGTGCGCTACTGACAGAAAAAAGCCCAATTGGTGCATCTCCAACCCCCGGACATGGCAGAACGCTTTTGCTCAGCTACGCCGCACAGGGGAAAGAGACGAAATACAAGATGGTAGAAGTCTAGTGGGAATAGGTCGGCCACCTCGATCAGCGGCCCACCTCCCGAAACAGAAGGGGAAGTATTTAGAGCCTACATAACTTTACAAAACTAACCACATCAGCAGGAACTGCGGCAAGCTGCAACATCCCTGCGGAGAAGGCACTAGGGATCAAAGGGGGAGTGAAAAAATGAGAGTGAATGTATTCAAACACTACTTACACCATTTAAAGCATGTCCTGAGCGAACTTACACTGAGTGGGGAGTTGCTCTCCGGCTGTACCGTTGACATTACAAGTGTTCCAAGTGTGACAGGAATGACGCCTTTCTTGCATGCTGTGTTAAACGCGTCGTCAGTATTGGTTTTCCCAAACAGGATTTTTAGCCGCCTGGGCAGCTGATTCGCGATTTTACTTTTTGGAACACACCAGAATTTTTTTTGAGGCCGAGCAATTTAAATTCGTTAGGATGCCGTGAAGTTCAATTACCAGTGAATTTAATGAACGATAGCAGGAACTACTTGGCTTCAGGGTAGAGGGGTGGTGGAGAAGCACGTTGAGGAGCAGGCGGTAGAGGAGGAGGATGAGGAGGAGGAGGAGGATGAGGAGTAGGATGAGGAGTAGGATGAGAAAGAATGAAATCGGCAAGTCACAGCGAATAGAATGAAAAAGTATCTACGTACAAGACAGAAAAGTGGCTGTCACATTTGTGATTTGTGAACGGGTTATAGTTTCCAGAGTTCAAACCGCTAAGGTTAAAAGAGTTTCCTATGGATTATATTAATTAACCAAGAGAGTACATATACGTGGCACTTTCACAGTGAATTTTCCGACACAAAAACGCAAGAACTTTCTGGCTAATTAATGAAGTTTTTGGGCTCTCAAATAATTAATTTCCTTTAGGTTTTTCCTTGTTATTGGCTTACGAAACTAGAGGAACACTCTGAGAGCGCATGCCTCCGCCAAGTAATGCAGTGTAAACGAAAAATTCAAATTCGTTCCTGAATTGTCCAGAATTTTTTTTTTAACATCACCAAATAAGGTCATTTGCTCCTCTTACCATTCGTAACAGTTCCTGCAAATTTCATGAAAATCAGTAACATCCTGAGTTATGTTGGGGGAAGCAAATATATAAACACCGAAGTAAACGATCACAAGGTTGAATAATTCACCATCAAAATTTGGTTATTTATGGTTCTTTACCATCCTAACAGTTCCTACAATATTCATGAAGATCCCTAATAACTTTCTAAATTATAGTGCCACCTCCCAAAAAAGGTAGAAAAATTAAAATAAAATGCAAAAAAATAGATATAGAATAAAAATTGTTGAACGGATTTTCGCCCGAAGTTAAGTATCTATTCCTCCTAACGCACTTAAAAATCCCTGTAAATTGCATTAAGATACGTCATAAACTTGCTCAGTAATCATGGTGACAGGTAAACAAACAGGCAAACTCTGACAAAAACATATAAGATCTTTGGAGGACGTACTAATAAATAATGACGCATAGTAATTGCAAACGTCTGGAATATGGGCAAACTGGACCATGGCGCAATGACCCCAAGACAGAGCATACTCAGCTCTTATATCGGCACAAGCTGACACAAAGATAAGGCAGACGGTGTCAAAATGAACACTTCAATATAATAACTGTCTTGGCTAAATGAGCATCCTATTAGCCATTGCAATATTATTTTCAGAGAGGAAAATTACAGGATATATTGCTTAGAGAAACAAAAACAGGTTCATGGATGGACCACAGAACAGCAAGAGCGGAAAGGAGAAAGATTACAGAAAAGTAGTGATAGGATTGACAGCAGAAGTAGCAAAAAATGGTATCTAGTGGGTGAGGTACGTTCTTGAGGTATAGCTTATGCAAAGATTAAGAGCTGGGATTCGGCTTTTTTTTTGATCCGCCGGTATCGGTATTCGGTAGATGAAATCGAGTCATTCGGTTCGGTATTTCGGTAGATTTCCAAAAAATCTACCGGGCGATTCGGTATTTCGGTATTTTGGTTCGGTATTATTATTAGAACTTCGCGCCCGGGCCCCCACGAACAGGAAGCATAACCCAAATGAAGTACTTTGCAACACCGGGAGCCCAAAACGCTGCTAAAGGAAATCCAACGAAAAACATTTACAGCTGACTTAAACGCCTGCAGGCCAACACAACCGAAAGCCGATGCCGGCAATGAGTTTGAGGGTTAGCGGGTAGTGCCCCCAAAGGCTTGTGAAGAAAAAGCAGCGCTCGCTGACTCAGTGATTTATTCCCCAACTGTACCTGAAATCGCAGTAATAATGAGTACAAGGCAAAAACAAGTATAAAATACTGCGAATTGATATAGCTATGTGTTAAGATTGGTTGCCTAGAATAGCGATTTCAAAGACGTTCTCTTAATTGGAAAAATATCTGTAAAACTAAAGCAATATAAAGAAAATTTAAGTCTTGCAAAAAGTATGACGTTGCAAAAGTTGAAATAGGTGATATGCATCACTAATAGCAATAAGATTTTGGAGTATGAAAAGCTGTGTTAAAGTGTAAAAATGCCATCGTTATTATATCAGTTTCCACAATCACAAATATTACTACTAATAATATCACATTCAGAGTCTCCACAGCGAAAAGAAATATGACTCGAAACAGGAATGAACACTACGCACAAAGGCGCTACTAAACGAATTCCTATCACGTAGCGCGAAAGAAAAGGAATGCATTATTAAATACTAGCAGTAGGAATACAGAAAAGCAGTCAAATGGAGAACGAGAAAATGATGATGACAACTAACTGTAATAAAGGTCAAATTCTCGGAAAAATTAATTTCACAACTGCAACCGTCGCAAATCACGACTTTATAGAAAATTGAAATACAGCGATATAAACGGTATAAATTGAATATGGATAAGCAAACCTAAGAAGTTAACCTTCAACTTCACAAAAATATTCACTAAGGGCTGCAGTACTGTATAGCAAAATGAAGGTAAATGATCATGATAAGCGGTATTAAAACCTGACCGGCAATTATCACAAGAGCACTTACAGCAATTGACGGTGCACCACTAGCACGATGAACCTAAAACACATTGCTAATCATTATAAACAATGCTTACCGAAGGGGAAAAGGTTGTATTATACGCCGTTGATTACTCACCTCCTGAGTTCGAAGTCAACACTAAAATGGCAGGAGGGCTAGTATAGTATGGTATCAACAATAGATTATATCCTGTAAAATTAAGGAAAGTGGCAAATATACTGTTATGTATTCCTACGCTAAAGGTTGACTATGAACTTGAGTTGACTAAAATGTTACTTGCTCTATTGTGCTAAAGAATATTAAAGGGTAAGTTGATCACATATGTGACTGCAGCGACGAACCAAAAATGGATGCCGCTGGGACAGAACAACGTTTCACCATTATGTGAATAATTTGCCTAATACATCCATAATTAACTGTATTCATCTAAAATTTCAGAAGCCTATACTTTTATTATTAAAGTTCTAAAGCACTAATTAAGAATTTCTAAAGACTAAGAAAGATTTAAAGCAATAATTGAAAAGAAAGCACAGACGATCCTGCCCGAAGCGCGACAGAGTATAAATCAGATGGTTTTTCTAAGTCACTACCGTAGAAAACGGCCTAAGAGCGATTACATTGTAAAGTAGCCTAAAGAACAAATGTGAAATTTGGGAAGGCGTCGCTACAATTTCCAAACCCCAACATACCAGGGTACGAAGCACCGATCGAACTGATTAGTTCGGCACTAACATTCTCTAATGTGAAAGAGTGCGCACCGACCGCAGCACGTGTTATTCTCCTTGAGACTTTGAGGGCAGGGACAGAAGAATACAACCAATGCCTCTCATTATTGTACACCTTATAAAACATACAGAGTTCGGCCACCCCTCTCCTGTGGGACAGGTTCACCAGATCATTATCTGCGCACAGCTTACTGGTCGAACTAACAAGCTGGTCCAACAGACGTAAGAGACTATCAGTAGCTGAAGCCCAGCCAGGTGAGCAATACTCCAACGCAGGCAGCAAAAAGCATAAAAGCATAAGTGGATAACCTCACTGTCACCAAACACATAATTCACCGTACGCAGGAGCCCAATCGAGTCGCCTAATATGCGGCTTAAAAGTAAGCTTCTCATCAAAGACAACACCAAGAATCTCCAAGGCGCTAGACTCCTGAAGCAAAGTGTCATCTATTTGCAGATGTGGATGCAGCGGTACAAGTGTCCGACACCGACTGATAATCATCGACTTGGTTTTACTATTATTCAGCTTCATACTCCATGCAGAGCACCATGCACTAATGCGTGACAAATCCCTATTCAGAGACTGGGCGATAGCATTACGCATGCGGGGAGCAGGTATCACTACTATCAAAGTAGAATCGTCGGCATAGTTGATCATAGTGTTTTCCATCGAAGAGAACATGTCACTAGTATACAAAACGAACAACAGCGGGCCAAGCGCGCTACCTGAGGAACGCCAGACTCCGCCGCGACTGAGGCACTCAAAACGCCGTCAACTGACTCACTCTGCGTTCGGTCAGAAGCAAAATCCCGAATGATAGACAGAATCCTACCACCCACACCATAAGACTCAAGCTTGTACAATAAACTCTTGTAGTTGCCCTGCCAAACGCCGCGCCAAAGTCCAACTGTACAAGGCATGCCTTAGACCCACAATCCAGCGAAGACTGTAAATGGTGTGACACCGACAACAAGGCGTCACAACAACTCAAACTAGTTCTGTACGCAAAGTGACCAGCAGGCAGCAAACCCATAACCTCAGCAAACGACCAAAATTACAAGCAACCAATTTCTGGAACACTTTCGACAAAATAGACTTTAGCGTAATGGGCCGGTAGTCGGCGATATGGGGCAACACTGAACCCTTGGGAATGTGAGTAATATTCCCAGAACGCCATCAACGGGAAAAATTTGCTAACCGTTATCAGGCGTCGGATGATCACTGCTAGCGTAGGAGCAGAAACACCAGCAAGCTGCTTATAAAACTGAGGAAACATGGCCACCGGGCAGGTAGATTTAAAAAAAAACTTCTTATATATTTGTATCTATAATGAACACCTTTAAAAGCCTGTTAATACATTTTAGAGCCCATAGAACACCTATTTCAAGATTTTAACTACATCATCCACAGGCAGTTCACGCTCCTCTAAGCTCGGAGGGACGTGACAGTCGACTGAGCTAAACATTATGACACACTGCGCCCAATTCTCACAGAGCAACGTCTCTTCTCTTCAAAGAAGTGTAATTCAGCGTGAAAAAGCTCACCCGAACGAATATCGATGGGGTTTTCCTAACGTTTTCTAGGAAGGACGGTGGGTCATAGAGGGCTAACAAGCTTTTGTGGGAGCGGGAAATGCAAATCTACAGAAGAAAGTCGTTCCGTAGATCCATTCGGTATCGGAAGAAGATTCACTCAGTAAAGATTCGGAATTTCGGTAGATGAGACTACCGCAGGTAGCCCTATCTACCGAGATACCGAATTTCCTTCGGTAGTCTCAGCTTTGCCAAGATTGCATTCGAAGTCCCCGGCAACACACGCGCCAAACTCGCAGGATTTGGAAGGTTCAAAGGGCAACCAAAGTATTTTAAATTTTATAGGCTCGCACATAACTCGTAGTTCTCTTGTACATAATAAAGATGATTCTTGTTCTAATGTTTTTCATTAACCCTATTAACTTGTTATCGATATTGAAGCTTGAAAACGCTTATTACACAACTCTGACTTTCCCTATTTTAGGTATGTTTAAAAGATAGTTTAAGTAACTGGGAAACGTTACAGGTGTTAAAGATATCTTAGCACAGAAGATGGCGCAGAGAACGAGAACGTTAAAAAAAAAAAGAATAAAAACTCACAAAAAATGTAAATCCTACGTAACACATGCTTCACAGCAATTCCATAACGTAATTTACTTAACGTTAGTGAATCGTATAGCTGTTATCAACATATTAGTTATTAAATTTTATTTTGATACCGTTTATTTTATTTTTGGAGTTTTATATTATATTGTGCGAAAGGCCATTTAGTATTAACAACACAGGTCAATTTATCTTCGGCGTAGTATTGCACTGTCGCCGATAGTGAGGACGCCCCCACAATCATGGCGTTTGTAAATAAATAGTGCGCGTCTTGCAACCTGTTAAGAGTTAACAAATATGGATCAACTGTTTTCGATAGCTTGAATATCGGTAACAAAAAAGTCAATTGGGTAAATGGGCAATACTTTTCAAATCCTGCCTGCGAGTGCCCCCCCGGCAGGGCGGTACACCATTACGTAGAATGGGCGAACCCAGGACTATTCAGGCTATTTCATTACCTGGAAAGCATTTTTAGTAATTTATTTTGTATTCAATTCACGCAAATAACAGTATATTTACGGAGTGACTGTAGGCCTGTGAACAACGATTTCACAACATATAGCACAGTATGCTCTCGTAGGCAGTAGTGATCTGCTGCACTGATCTGTGGAGAAGAAAAGAAGCTTAATGACAACGGCGAAAAAGTCGTCCCGAATGCCTTGTTGACGCCACGGAAATCTACTGGGTCCCGATGGGAGTACTCTTTCATAATTTTATAATGGTTGATTGCATAATAGTTATGGTATTTTCAAGATAAATTTAAAATGTTTTCTATATGAATGATGCGAGAAATTCATCAGGCTGATTAACCCACCACCATATTAACAGAGGTAGTCTTAAGGGAAATAAAAGGATTATTTATTGCGTTAATAGGTAAACAAAAGATATCTAGTCCTGTTTTCTAATAAAATCGTTATTATTTTATTCCTAATTTTATTATCGTGCACTTTCGAATAAAATAAACTTGCCAGAATTATAAGGCATAGCTTGTGTTATCGTGCGTCTGCGCTGGAGATTAGTCATGCAAGTGCTACGGAGTAGTGAACAGCATATATGGTATCTAACAATATATTTCTAAATGATTGAAGAGCAATATTACATTCAGTTTATTACAGACTTTGGAAAATAATTCTGTGTCAAGGTAAACTTGGGGCTGTATCGAGTTTTCTGCCTCGTGTGTTTTCAAATCGCTATACTTTAAACCAAATCATTAGCATATGAGGAAACCGCTTACGATCTCTGCATCCCTTGCACGGATATTTCTAGGCTGAAGCGACGGAGCAAAAATGTGGGGCGGAAGGTATAAAATCTCCAGAGTCGATAAAGATTTTCCGGTTATTTTTACGCTTGCTGGACCCGTCACAGTCGGTTAGGAAGATCTGAGCTTCATGCGAGCCTGCCTGGATTTTCTACAAAATTTCACTACGTTGAGTTTGAGGGCAACTTGCTGCAATAAGAACAAACGAGGCCAATATTGGCTTTCTTTCAGGGGTACTAAAGAATGACAGTCAATAGAAGAAGCCCAAAGCGACAATATTTGATGCAAAAGAAAGTTTCAGACTAAATCAATGAAAACCACAAATAAACGATGAAGGGCTGCAATATTTTGTGAATTAAATAAAACTTCAGAAGCTTTGCTAACAACAGGCTGAGACCTGCCCAACGCGCCAAGATATTGCAACACTAGTGGTAGAATTGCAACGATATACCATATAGATTTCTGGTGTACAAAATAAGCAAGCACACTTCGGCTAAAACACACTTCTCAACCTCGTGATTTAGACGTTCTACAGTTAGTGATGCCAAATGTTGATGCGTTTCGGGTAAATTGTGCGAAAGCCACGTCACGGACAAATTTTGCTTTTCAATCAGTTAGCCGTAAGCAGTTTACATATAATTATATATATATATGTTTTGTGAAACTTCGCTCCTCAAGCAACCATCGTCATCTTATAATCAACATTACCTTGTGTTTGTTGGTCTTCGCACTCGTTTATTTGCCGGAAAAATTAATCTACTAAAAGATTAAAACTTGTATATCAGAGAATTTTACCAGAGAAACGGCAAAAATTATGCTTGAAGAAAGTTCCTTATAGATGAAGAAGCAAATTAATCACAAAAGCTCAGGCAAGACCAACACATAGAACGTCACAAACGTAGTCATGAAGCACCACGAGGTCACTGCGTGGTTTATCACTCAGAGGTTTATTTTGGTTCCAAGTTTCAATTTGTATCAGATCAGATTTATATTCACTCTTTGTTGAGCTGACTTGATATAAAATTAGAGACATAATATCGAAGGCTCAGAGCAGAAGTGGCTGTGTTCATTTTTTGTGAAATTTTGTTTTACTCACCAAGTGGGTGCTCGTGAGGTATATATTTAGTGTCACAAGTGTCTCAGCCACTTGGTGAGTAAAACCCAATTTCGCGAGAAATGGACATAACCACTTCTGGCTCTAAGCCCTCGAATTATAACATAAGGAAAAGACAGCAAAGAATGTTACCCTAGCTGTTGAATAAGTTAAACAAGCTTTTCATGCACAAATATGCTTCATGTGCGTATTGAAAAGTTGTATCTCTTGCCTGCGGCTGCGTGATTTATAGACCAACTCTATGAAAATTGCCCAGTATGTTCATAAGTTTCCTTATTCTTGTATGGACCAAATCCCAAGGCCGCTCACATCCGTAACAGTCTTCATCATCTTGAAAGATTTATAAACTCGAGTTATTCAGTACAACAATCGTAAATTTCCTTATGGCCTGCTGAGGTTTTTTTTATTAACCGGCGACAGCTGATGCAGATCAGAGCAGTTTCGCTGCACCGCATGTTTTCCTCAAGAAGCCAAGAGTCCCAGTATAGGCCCGACCATAGAGCGGCACGTGACTCTTAGTTAGATCAGCCAATACTTCGCTAAGTATAGGAAGTATTGGCAAAACTTGGGCCCTGCCGTATTCCTTTCAGAGAATTCAATGACTATCGGGAGTTTCCTTGAAGTTTTGCCATAACAGTGAGACCAAACTCTTCCGGAAAGGTTGTACTCCTAGAGTACGTTAATATAAAAAGAAATTATTATTGCAGTATAGGCTTGCGGGTATACAGCGAACTAATGCATCTTCAATTTATGCCATAACAAGACGCTGTCTATCCGTCTGTATATGCAACGCCACGTCTGAGGATTAGTACAGCAAATACAGCTAGTAGACAAGGGTTGCGTTCCGGACATGGCTTGTCTAGTGAGAGGTTGTGTCTCTTACAAGAACAGCAGTTTTTTTGAAATGATGAAGGGGATACTACAATAGTTTCAACTTTCATTACAGAAGCGCACCTATAATTATGGAACAGAGGCAACCGAGTGTTTATGTGTGTAATATTAGACATTTTATTGTTTTTATAAAAATCTTCGACATTTTTTGTTCAAATTTTTTTAAAACAAAAGTTTTTATTTCCCCTTTGTTCTTTCTAGTAGCAATAAATTGTATGTACAGACAAGATAGAATACTAAAATAAAACAGAGCTCAGGTTTAACCCTTTTGATACTGACGGTACGTATATGTCCCGCATCAAAGTTTTGATTATTAAAACCAGTGCGTTGTTTCTTTCCCTATGAATTTGAACAACATATTTAACAATCCGTCGGAAGTCAGGGGTAGTATTTTATCTACGACTGAACTACACTGTAGGTGAGCTCAAGTGACTACAATGATAGTGTCTTCTATGAGACTCCTACAGAACCTCATAAAAGAGCAAAATTTCCGTAGCGAAAGGGTTAATAACGAGCCTCACTGTCACGTAGAGTGGATCCTTTCTGTATGAACAACCATGGAATCAATATCATGTCAAAAATAACAATATGAATTAACATTTCATATCTATCATATAATAAAAAAGAGCATTTTGCTTTAGTCAATGTAAAAGTTTTCATTCATTCATCGGATAGAATACCGTAGGTCCAGACATCGATTCGGTACAGTTTCCCAGTATTATGATTGTTGTCAATAAGACTTCAACAAATTTCATACTATATAAGTAAAAAAAAAGGTTTGTTCATAGCCAGAGAAACATTGTTAATAATACCCGGCCGTTGTATACTTTCATCAGAAATTTCACCAGGCACCAATATTAAACTTTGTCTCTTAAGAGTTTTTCTGTGTACAGTCTCAAAAATTTGTCTACTAGGAGCTTTGTCTAATAAGAGGTAGGTGTATTAGGAGTTTTTGTTGTAGCTACTAAGTACACCAAGTACAAATCCTATTCTTTACAAAGACTACGTATAAGTATGCTCGAGTCATGCTCAGTCGCTTTCGCAGATCAGAAACAAACTAGAGCAATCTGACCCATGCTTACTATGTGCTACATTTCAAACGACTATTATAGCCTGACCATTTTATTAAAGCAGTTCGGTCATGATGAAATTCCTCTATAGCGTTGCCAATTCTATGGCTATTTCTGAGATTTTGTTGGGTCCATATCATAGTCCCGCCCACTTCCTGCATGTAGAGAAATCCCAGAAATACCCACAGAATTGGCACCGCTATAGAGGAATTTGACGACGACCGAACTGCCTCGATACAATGGTCAGACAATAGTGAACAAAACTAAGATAAGTCTAGCAAGTGTCAAACAACATAACGCTAATGATAATGTTAATGTCGACAATAATAAATGCCATGTTATAAAAACAAGAAATAAAATGTTAAGTCAACAGTAAAGTCAAGGAAAAGTCAACATGACACATATCCCAACTACGAAATTAACATACACTGGTTCGTGCAGCATATAGATGACCGCTAGACCCCAGAAGAATGCACGGCTGCAGTCGATCACAGGATGTTAGAGCTATGTCGTCAGAGACAACTGCGACGCCCCATGTCTTGATACTATTAGAACCGCGGTAAGTAGTTTGCATTTTAGAAATGCTGGCGACACAAGCCAAGCATCGCAAGAATTCACCTATCTGGCAGAGAGGCGATGTTGAATGCTAAAGCATGCAAGCACAGCACTCTAGCACCCCGCCACTGCTGGTGTGAATGCACTATATTGAAAGAGTTCTTACAATGAAGAGAAAAAGATACGATGATTCTAGAGAGCTTTCTCTTTATGCGAGTCAAATAGCTGAAGAGTTTTAAATAATGTACGGGTATTTACTTTTAAATTAGGCAGTCCATCAAAGTGGAGAAGACTACCACCATTTTAAAAGACATTATGTGCATCTTGATGCACGATTTACGGGGTCTCAATTAACCTTCAAATCAAAAGAGTGCGACACTTAATGAATAGTGTTATTTTTGAAGGAAAGGCGAGCTACATCATGCAATACCAGCTTATACATCACACACTCTGTGGATGTTCACGCTTTTTCTTTATGAAATTCGACACGAGCGACTACGCGCGGTAACTCGGAGGGCCTGATAGGACGGCCTCAATCACATCGCAAAATTTCGATTTCAATACAGCCGAGGGCTTGTGCTGGGAGCGTTTGATTCAATAAGCGCATCCAACCAATCGAAAAGTGGTCTATAAAATTGCTATCAAATGCACCAAGTCCTGCTGAGACGCGCATT
>LQNS02278146.1:58181-82067 GCA_001587735.2 Parhyale hawaiensis | reverse complement strand
CCGGCGAGGGCCCTACTTGGTTCGAAACTAGAGTTTTATGGCGATCGGGCTAAGTAAAATAGTAATCTGGGGCGGGGGGATAAAATCGAGAATAATCCATTCGAACTCCGGGCTAGTAGAAGCGAGAATGACTGAGACTGGAGGAGGAGAAGAAGAAGAAGAAGAAAGAAGACCACAGAGAAGACGAGAGCGAGAAAAAAAGAAGAATTTGGAAAAGAGACTAAAAACAAAATTAAAAGTTTGAACAAGTGGAAACGATTATAGGGAATCTACGAAGTGTCTTATCAATCAAGGCAAAGATAGACACAGGCTGAGGTCGTCCTGAACTTGATACAAACAACCGACTGAAACATTGTCTCCTTGGTGAGGCCTTGATCGGAACGAGACGTGCGGTGGTCCGGAGAGCATAAGAGAAAACAATGCTCTTTCATTCATGGTAGAACAACATTGTACTGAGATGAAAGGCTTTAATTAGCACGTAGACCGTGATTTGCGCCATATAAGGTACATGACTCACAAAATAAATTTTGATTATAGATCATTAATACTCTGACATAGAAATATGTCCTTCGGGACACCTAATGAAATACAGAGGAAGATGATGATAGTGACATGCTTTAATGCCCTTACCTTCACTTTTGAAAGTTCACCTAACAAATATTAAGTAAGATACTGGTGATCCTAAAGGATCATGATGAGCAGATCAATGATTGCCCACCACATGTCTCGGAATCGCAGTCAACGTGTTAAATGGTTGGATTGACTGGGGACAGACAAAGCACCACACAGAAAGAACAACGACGGTGGCGATGAATCTTCTAATCTAATCTAATACTAAGAATGACCGTCGTGTGTTTATATATTTATATGTTTGGTGTCACGCTCTTAACGAAATACATAGGCGGAATTTAGCCCAGATTGGAGGCTCTGGTTGTCCTCTCAAGCTCCATTGAAAGTGAGGGGCAGAAAATAGGCCGGGCTGCTGAAGATGGCAAATGTATCTTAAGCAAAACAATTGAAATTCCAACAATGAAGACATCGCAGGCTTAGTCTGATCTGTACAAGTATTAGCTTCTCCATACATCGAATCTACGGCAGAGTATCGGGTGACCTTATCTCAATGCAATTCTTGCATTGCCGGAATTGAAATAGTAGCACTGAAGATATCTGAAGCTTCCGTTGGCACTCTCATGCTTCTTGATTCGTAGTTTTTTCCCACAGATGATTTCGTTGCTTGAGCTACTCTTCCCACTTTGATACAATTGTCAACGAAACCGACGAAAATTAGTTTTCACGGGCAGTAGACAATTATTTCTTCTAGCTTACTGTTTCCTCTGACGAAGCAGTTTTCTCTTCATAGGTCAAAATTTGAGCACCTCAAATGAAACAGATATTTGAGGTGGAAAGACGGTATCAACGGTATCTTTGCTACGGACCGAACACATTGTATATAAGCTGCCATTTTGTTTAGGTTTGTTGGAGTGTTTTGCTCAAGATGTTACTTCTGCCTGTCTATATAGAAGACCTAAGGATTACAGCACGACAAAGGATCAATGAAGAAAAGAAAAAATTAAGAAGCAAATAAGAGAAGAGGAGATTCTGCACCAGCCTAGACGCATTAGGCAAACGTAAAGGTTCTTGCGTGAATTTTTCACGCACGGGTCCACTAGTTATAGTGGCAGTGTATAAGTCAGCGGGGAGAGATTGTCGAGGAATATAGGGTAAATAATATTATAGACACCAGATTGCGCAACAGATCGCTTTCGTATTAAGAAATGAAATCTTGATTATCGATGAAGACAGACGTCCTGACAGTACACTCATACTGGAGAACCCACATGCACTGGTTCGTGCTGTAGATAGATTCCCTTTAAGACCGATAGGAGTGAACGGCTTCGATAAACTCAGATTGTCTGAGCTATGGAGTCATTGACGAAAGACTCGTGAAGCAACTTGGTCCCCTACTGGGACCGTAAGGTCAATAGCTCCAAGGCAGAAATGCTGGCCATGCAATGCCAAGCACCAAGACTATCCTCCCTGGCATAGGATAGAAAGTCCGGCTGCGTGATAGTGAGTGAGGCAACTGCTCAAACCTCTGAACTTTTGGGGCAGACCATAAACAAAAAAAGTTTTAATACACGAATAAGGGGAAAAGAAAGGATGTAGGGAAGAAACAAAGGAGCTCTCTTCAAAACCAACTGGAAAAAGCTAAAGAGAAGAAATCCAAGTAGCTCATAGGGAAGTAGTCTCCACGAATCTCGACGAGACTGGAGACTGGGAAAACAAAAAGACGATAGACTAGGAATAGATGTCGAATGCGATTACAGCCGTTGCAAAGGAAAGATACCCAGGTATGCTTAAATAAATATGTAGAGAATGACATGTGATTGATATGCAAGACCTTGAGAGAGCTAAATGAGAGGGGAAGAAAGGGGTCTCATGGAGTAAAAATAGTAGTAGTAAAAATAGTTCATAGCCCTTACAACAGAGTTGAGAGCTCTGTACAAGAGCTGAAGGGGACTCCGGAATAGTAGCGGAACTGAAGAACGACGAAGAAGTAAAAGAAGCAAACGATTTCTTGATTAAAAAGCTAGAAGAGGAAAAATAATGAGAGAAATGAAAAATAAAGGAATTTACTCTTGGAAAATGGAATTACGACATGTTGTGTCAGCGCTAATGGGATGAATTTAAAAGAGCAGTGAAAGAAATGGTACGGTTCAGGTACAGAGCCGACAAAGTGAAAATGTCCCTTGTAATGTGAACAATGTCCCATTTGACAAAAAAAGGCTTGAGACAGTGGCGTAATATGTACAGGAAGAACGGGATGGTATCTACTGGCCATGGAAGTAGCATTATGGCGCCAATCATGGCTTGTACAACTAGATGGTGGGCTGAACATGTGGATCAGCCGGTTCACACAGGGATGATCGACAAGCGGCGCCACATCAGATCTTTGTCAGATTCAAGCACGACGTCATGGATACGAAGAAAAGATAAGAGGGCGGTGAGAAAACGAGACCCAGTGGCGAGCTTACAGTGGATCTACGGAAGGCATATAATCTGGCGAGTAAACCCACTTCGCGGAGAGCTTCGAACGATATGGTACGAGGGGAGACCAATGTAGATATCCGCAAAATATCCTGCATAAGAGAAAGAACAAGGAACTGTGCGAAGTTGCAATGACTTCCTCAGGGGGGGGGGGAGGAGGAGTTGTGGAAGGGGGCAGGCCAAGATAAGGCAGGCTGAGGAGGCAAGAAAACAGGGTCAGACGAATGTCGGGGAGATGAAGACCTATATGCCTGGAGATGGTTTCCCTGGGAGGGTTTACGGAACCAATATAACAGCGACACGAACATGGTCAACCTCACTGCGTCTCATTTTACAGATGACACAACAACAAGAGAAAGAAAATTAACCGAATGTTGATCCCAGATGAACAAGAAGGTGATTGCGAGATATGAAGAGCAAATCAAGGGATAATGAGAAGGAACTTTGCTTTGGAAAGGAGGAAAGTGCGGAGGAGGTGATGGACGGTAGCTGGATGGGCTCGGAGGCAGATGTGAGCAAGAGAATAAGGGAAGCGGGAGGCATCCAGTTCAAGATTTGGGAGTAGGTGAGGCGCACTTAGCTGCCCTTGAAAGCATGAGCGGGAGCATCCCGCTTGAAAGCATCCTCCTCCCTCTACGCATGAAGGCATGCGTAGAGGGAGGGGGATTTGTCTTGCGCAAAATACACAGCTGCGTGGAGCAGCTACAGGAAAATACGGACTATCGGCGGAGGCCTTCCTCTGAGACGTTTGCAGGAGGAACAAATTTACTGATGAATAAGAGAAGTATGAAATGGAAAGTGGAAAAAATGTTTTGGAACGTATTCAACTTGTATTGAAAACGGATAATGGACGATAAATGTAGGTAGCTGTACTGGAATAGTTGGAGAATTTAAAGAATAAGGTAAAGATATCAGGCAAGAAAAGGCAGACGATTCTTGTTGGCAAAAATAGTTGAAAAAGCGGTAATAAAATAGTGACAGGAGGGATACTGTCGCGGGATACTGGGCATTGAAGGAAGTAGGTAGAAGAGAGAGCAAGACATCAAAGAGAAAGGTAGAGAGAATATACAAGAGTAAGAACAGCGTTGCCTGGAGACACACCACAGGAGGCAGGTTGACTTAAAAGACACTTTGATATGCACATTTAAGGCCTGTGCCAGGGACTATGTGAGAAAAATAAAGTTGGTGATTCATCAGAGAATGAAGCTTGGTCCAATGGTAGGGGTGAAGGTGTTTATTTGTTCAATGCATGAATTGAGTTTAACTTGAGAAAACACTCGCGTCAACCTTCGGAAGACATGTAAAGGAGAAGTGGCGAAAAGTGATTTCATGCGGCAATGTGGGAAATGTTGCAGGAACTTTGAAGAAGAATATAGCGAGACACAAAAGAGCCTGTACAGTAGGAGAGATAGACGGCGAAGCGGAGCTAGGGGTGTTGCTTGGTTCGATCTGAGGGCGAGAGTCGACAAAACAAGCGCCCTACCCGCAATATGCAAACTTTCTGTTAGCAACAATAACATTGCACGTCCTTGAGGAACTGCGGGCATTGTGTCAGAAAGTTTAAGCCTTCGTTTCCGAGCGGAACGACACCACAGAGGAAAGAGCAAGGGGCATATAGTATGCCGATAGAAACGGGCAACCCATGCACGAAGGTGTTCCCACACAAGATAAACGCGAATGGGAACAGCAAGTCTAGAAAAGAAGAGGAAGAACAGAATAAAGTATGAACAATTAGTATTATGAAATCAGGAATGAAGCCAAGTGGGCACGAAAGAGAGACGTCCTTGTTACGCCGTCCGCCCAGCATTCCGTGATCATGTGACTGCCACACCTTAAGACAGTCAAGCCTTCGGCTATAAAAGAGGCTGCCAAGTTACCTCGACAGCCCAGATAGAGTCCAGAGCTCCNCACAATAGGTACCACCAGGACTCACTCTGTATCAATCATACCAATACAGAAAGCAGAACTACAGTATGTTTCCTTCCGACCCTCTGACTGCGCTGTCGTCTGACCCGTGGACATTGCCCAGCACCCGCAGAAGCGCCAGTTTCTACACACAGAAGTGCCGTAACATCCTCAAGGCCCAGCTAACGGCTGAGGTAACCTACACGAGCCCCCTGTGGTTGCCGAGTCCCATAACATTGGATGGGCGAATCTAACTAACTTCATTGTTCTGGATAGGAGAGGCTAATCCGACAAGAGATGAAAGTCCTTGAAGTGATGTGAATTAATTTTGCACTCAAATTCGCAGGGCTGACTTCGCATTATCAGGTACGGAAGAAATCTCTTCTAGCAAGACTACGACCACGGAGAAACACATAAAGGTGTCGAAGCAAATTATTTTTCGAGGGAATTATTTCTGTAGTTCTCAAAAATGCTACGGTTGAATGGCAGAAGCCTTATTTGCACTACTCGCAAGCGCCTGCAATGCGAGTGTATCAAGTGAACTTCATACCGCAGCATACAATTCCTTGTCGCATCTGGAACTTCAGCACTATACATGCAAGTATAGCCCAGTATGTTGCGTTCCTCCTACTCCTCTACTGTGAAACTTCCAATAAAATAAATGTACTGTGCAGTAGCCCACGTTGGCTGTAAAGGTGTGTTAACAGGGATTTAATTTAATTGTCCTCAGAATAAAAATCTTCGCATAACAGGGTGCTATATATTGAACTTTTGTTACCTCACTGCTAATATTAGCAATTGATGACCACCCTGTTCTATAACGCTGTTAACAACGTAAAGACGGAGAGTAACACCCTAGAGGGTTGTTGCGTCCGATAATGGACGTGTTCGATTGGGTCTTGATATTCCATCTATACGTAAGCCAAGCCCACTCGACTTGCGAATTGTCCGATACTACAGACTTTAACTTTGGCTTCGTCATTTTGAATCGTGCTGCTGGGGTTATAAGTAGGCCGATTATGTTAAACCGACTGAAATATCCATTTCACAGAGCAAGCTTGAGTTTTTGGAAGTCACACAGGTATTCGACTAAAGGTCAACGCCAGATGTTGGATCTCTACGGGCCGACGACAGGGCATCTGTCCAAACTTCGGGCAAAGCAAGACTCGAAAAAGCATAAAAAAATTTCGCTGTCCAATTGAACTGCTTAAAGTTAGCAGGAGAAAAGTGTAGTCTTTAGTCTTTTTCGCACTCGAAGTGCTGAAATTTATGAGAAGTGCAGTTAGCGTTTCTACCCGAAGATTGCGTGTGATACACTTGGTGCTGCGCGGTATACACAAGAGCCTAGGCTGCAGACAATGCCTCAAGCAAATACACACTCATCTGATATAATTTTTTAAATAATGGCGAGTTAGCTTATGAGCTGAAATTGAGCTTTGGAGGCTTGACTTGTTTGAAATTTCAAACAGATGCTTTGGCTTTGTCACTATGAGTCGTATAGCAAGTGGTAGAAGCAACGCCCTTACATTGAGCCTGCTAAAAACTCTATAATTACGAAGCACGATTGAGTTTCTGGAAGTCTCAAGGGTAGCCTATGGGAGGTCAGTGTCTGAAACTCAATGCATCAGGTCGACGCCAACGCACCTGCGTGAAGTTACAAACATTCAAGCGATGAAGGCTTAATTTTGGTGCCCAAGTGAACATGCCCTTACCCCTCCTGCCGTGAGTTGACTGCTCTCGTAACTTGGTACCAGTGTTATTTCATCTAAACACACCGTACATCGTTTGTAAATTTCAACAGCACTAGGCTTATCGCAAACAGCCAGCAAAGTAACATCATCAGCGTAACCAACAAGTAAATTATTAACAAGATGAAACAGATCCGCCGTGTATACAATGAACAACAAAGGGCCCAGAGCACTACCCTGTGGGACACCAGAAACCAAATCCAAAAACTCACTCCTCTTCCCATCTACAACTACTCATTGACGTCTGTCAGATAAAAATTGACTAATTACCGGGAGAACTGAACCACCAATACCCATTAATCTCAGCTCATGTAGCTTACTCCTGCTACATTGCCTCCGTGATATTATGCAGCGGAATAGGTGAGAATTGTCAAGATAAATTATCACCGATAATTATTTTATGGCGACAACAAAAGCGCGCATTCGGCTATGCGATAAAAATGTAGCGAAAAGTCGGTATCGCAGATACCTTTGGCCCAAAGCTGCCGTTAACCGATGCTTTTTATCTTTTAGTTCTTGGAAGCGCTAGCTCCAGCTTCCAGACCGCCGCTCAATTTCTACAATACGGTAAGATGTGTGAGAATGTAAAGCAGTATTACTCTCGTTGTACGAGCTAGTTAGCCAGCTAGAATAGAAACTGAAGCTTCTTTAGATGTAGCACGCTCTTTCACTTTAAGAATGGGCAGTAGATATGTCCAAGATAAATGGGCGTCCAGACAAGGAACTCAGCGCGAGCTGCTAGTGAACAGCAAGGCTGGAAATAGAAGAGAAAGGAAGAATGGCGAAAAAGGATGTTCAGCGAAAGTAGGTCAAAGCTAAAAGGGGTAGACAGAAAGTGGATATCGATAGAAATGAGTGCCTAAGCCTTAGCAAGCTAAGGTTACATTAACTTATATAATAGAGTCCGCTTGGGTACAGGCCTGCCAATGACATGAGTTCGATAAAACAAACAGTCTTACAACGATAGCTAGACCGTTGACTTACTTCTCTCTGAACAGACGCGTTTCTTATCGCACTAAGATGAATTTTTCCAAAGATCACTTGATTCTTTCCGGTTATTTCTTACGCATTTATATTCGGTGTTATTTTTTGTAATTTTCTATCATTCGTTCATTACGATTTGAGCTCGAGATCAGGTTCACATGACAGCTCTGTGATGCCGTCGACGGTAAACGCCGCTGAAGGCAAAAATAGACAATACTGCATTGAAAAGTGAGACAGTCGGCAAACTGAACGAGCGTAGACCCAGAACAGATTACATATGCGTTTTTTAATGAAATAGTTTTAATTGGCACTTAAGCGACCAGAAGTTGAATTTTATATTCATCCTTTCATTTATTTTCGAGTTTTACAACACGACAGAGTTTGTTGAAATCCTTTAACAATATTGTTCCAGGTTGTAGCAGTAATGCGAATAGGTTTCTTTTCCAATTGTATCTAGTAGAATATTTAGCTTAGGATTCAGGTTTGTGGCTATTGATTCCATATGCAGGTTATTGAAACAATTATCTAAACTGAAAAACGTAAAAAACGTAAAACTAAAGTGTTTAAATTACGTTCCAAGGAAAAGTTCATGGTTGCGTGTCGCATACAATTCTCATACACTAAAGGCTTCTTAATTAAGTCAACATATTTTTGCCAGTCTCTTCGAGAGATACATAAATGCCGGCGACATGCGTGCAGTGCTCTCCAGTCCCAATAGATGCGGTCTTGCATTTTGTATGCCCATTGTTTTATATCCTTGCATCACTCATGGGCTCTGAATAACACAGTCTTTGTTTTGATGCAAAGGCGAATTGGTTATCAGTTTCGTTACTGCTGTTCTGCAGTGAGTGACGAGACCTTTCATACACCTGCAGGAGTTAGATTGTACGATTTGCTTGGCGTTATTTTAATCGATACGAGTAAGGGTAGACGAACTACGATACGCCAGACGTAGTTCATCATGGGTTACGTGACGTGCTTCAGTTTAGACGGAGAGGGTTATGGTTGCAGATCTGGATGAGGTCGAACTAAGAAAAGTAATAGCGTAGCTTAGGAATGGTACATAATAGAAAATAAAGATATTCATTAACCGTGGAATTTCCACGGGTCTCGCTAGTTATAATAAATAGGTTCTATGGAATAAATATTACCAGTACCTTCTACCAAGGCTATGAATAAAAAATATTTATACCGTAGGAAAATATGGAGATACTAACACAGTCTTTCACTTAATAACTTTTAACGCGCGTTTCCAGTTTTTCATTCGATCCGAACAAGTTTCTGCAGGAACGTTCCATTCTTCAGTGGCCACGCGTTCCAATTCTCGGAGATGCGTCGGAACCTGATGACTTTTTCTTACTTTGAATTCACTCCATAAACTTCCAATTTGATACAAGTCGGGATTCATCGGTGGTCATGGTTAAATTATTATAGTTCTTCCGGGATGCTGCGCAGTTACAGACATACTGTATATGCAAGTTTGGGATCGTTATCTTACAGGAAGGTAAATCACCGGTCTAGACCAGGACTTTGTGCTAGTAACTCCGAGTATCAAACCCATACCTTAATGTAATCATCATATGGGAATTATTTTGTTATTTTGCCATGCAGTGGTATATGAAGAGAGAGAGCACAGCAGGGTATTGTAGATCCCCTTCATTCTTAACTGTTAACACGGATTTCTTGGGGGGGGGGGGGCGCGTCACTTTTCTTAGACAAAATATTCTTACGAGTTTTACTAATTATGAAGAATTTGATTGTCGTGTTACCACTGAACGCACTCAATTCTAGAAGCATTCTTCTTTGCCTACGCGAATTTTAGGGAAGCCTATTAATGATACATAATAGAGCAACAACAAGGCGGGAATTCGTCTTGGTGAAAGACCATACTGTCCATTCTGATTCAGATAATGCTGTATTGTGTGAGTACTCACGCTGCTACTCTACTGCCAGGTCGCGCCAGGTTCCCATTCGCCAACTAATGCACTCACGCACGCAGTTGCTTTCCATCATTAGCTGAGTTAGCCATTAGCACGAAGTGGACGTCATGTGGCCCTTGCAGTACAGTGGGTCACCGTTCAGTGTGTACAAGTGTAATTATCAGGAAGCAGAGGGTGTAACGAGAGGACTCACAGGGACTAAAATAAAACTTAGCCGCGACTGCATTTCGGTGAATGAAGTCACGTCGTCGAATCGAAGTATTTGAGGGTAGGACCCCAGGCCTTCTTTGGCTGGGCTTTTAATCCTAACCAAATACATAAGAAGTGTTATATTCTTGACGCGAAAGAAACCAGAAGAACAATTTTTGCCCAAACTTGAAATTTAAAAAAAATAGAAAGTTACTAGCATCCCATAATTACTTCTTAACTTTGCTAATTTATTTTAGCTTTCTAGCATGTCTCCAGTAGATAACCACTTTACCGTGTTGTGCTTATGGCTGCAACTTGAGTAGCTGGCCAGTCAAGAGTGGGAGGTTGAATAAATTAAGTTGAAAAATACGGCGTTAGGTTAAAAAATGCTTAGTGAACAGTAGTGTGAACTGCATATGAAGTACAAATAATGCTTCACTTCAATGAACAAGTTAAATCAGGAGGCCTTGCCTGCCCAGATTTTGCCTCTGATCATGCTGTCAAACACTCCTCCAGCTTCCTTGTAATTTTCTGTTCATAATTACGTTTATTGTTCAATTAGTATATGGTCTTTTCAGTTGTTTATGTCTTTACGGGTTCGAAGCTTGCAACCGACGACTTTTTGACGATAATAATCAAAATACTCATAGGCTGGTCAGTTGTACCGTTCGACGATGTGACGTCATTGATGACGTCACGTTTCGATACTAGTTTCTCGTGAGTTTTCCCGTTACGCTTTGGTTTCAGGTTATAACTTAGTAACCCCTTCGATTATTATTTCCCGCTCTGTAATTTTTGTATTTCGATGCTGTATTGTATGAGAGATGGATCCATAAAAATGTGTACTATTAAGTGCTTCTTTCCTTGCCATCAAACGAGTTTGTGCTGTATTGGAGAAACACTGTGCTTGTTCACACCCACCCGGCTTTGATAAACATCGTTTTGGCTAAAGATAATTTCCTTCATCTTTCCTAGTTAAAGAGATATAAGTTATATAATTTCCGAAGGACGAGTTAAGTCTGAGAGGTAACTCGTCGGGAACGCCGCTGTTGTAGTCCATCACACGAACAGGAATAGGAACTGGTTAACTTTAATGAACTGAATACGGAGTAGGCAGCACCGACAGGTCTTCCAGGATCCCTTCGTGAAAGCCATAATGGACCCATCACGGCGCAGGCAGCATTCCCGATCATTCCAGGGTCTGGCACGTGAAGTCATAGGGATCTTGATAGTAGACCAGGTAACTAGCCGCTGGGGCCAGCCACAAAAAGCTACTTAGCACTAAGTCAGATGACCCTCGAGTGATACCAAGGACCGTCCACACAGGCAGCTAACAGCTACGTCCAGCCACTACAGGCCGCTTAGCAGAAGCCGGATGGCCTGCGAGTGATATTTTTATTAAAATTCACGCTCGGGCACCAGGGATAGGGATTGCAATCCAAATGAAAAACTATGCAGCACCGGGAAGCCAAATACGCTGCCAAGGAGAATCTATCAGAAAGCCCTTAACAACTGACTGAAACGCCTGCAGGCCGACACCACCCAAAGCTGATTTCGGCAATGCATTCCAGACTGAAACGGACCAGGACAGAAAACACCGATTAAATTGACGGGCTTGGCATCTAACAACCTCTAATTAGAAAGGAGTGCGCATCATCCGCAGCGCAGTATTTCTCCCGAAGACCATGACAGCAGGGACAGAAAAATACAAACAATGTCTGTCGTTGTTGTTCACCTTGTAAAACATACGAAGGCCGGCCACACTTCGCTTATTGGACCGATTAACTAGGTCACTTTCAGCACACACTCTGTTGGCTGAGTCGGCCCAGCAGACCCAGGTTATTCTTAGTAGCTAAAGCCCAGACCGGTGAGCAATACTTAAACACCGGCAGCGATGCCAGCGATCGTCCGTACAGGCAGTCAACTGCCAGGGCCACTCACATGCAGTATAGGCTGGTCAACACAAGCCGGACGGCCCACGAAAGCTATTAGGGACCATCCGCACAAACTAACTGACAACTGCGAACGCCAGTCACTACTTTAATGTTTGGGTTCATATCGACTTCACGACGCAGTCTCCGTGAAGTTCTCGTTGACAGGTTCTGCTTCTTTTACGTTCAGGTAGAATATCCATTTTGCCAAACTGAGAGCTCCTAACAACAGATTGTATTGTAGAAAATAGAGTGGGTCACCACGTTATTGGAGAACCGGTACGTGCTCGTAGCTGTAACAAAATCAATTTAAACTATGAATAATAAAGGGCATTTGGAATCCGTAGTCCGACATCGTACTAGTGAAGTGTCAGTATGTTTCTAGAATTCAGCAGCTCTGCATCCATTTCCATTATTCTGTTCCTGGACTGCGGGGACGGGCTATCTTCCATACCCTGCCCCCTTTCGGCCGTGTTGGTGTCCACCGTGACTGCAGAACGTTCTCTGCTGCTCAGAGGAATACTTTAGAGACCCACCTGGGTTGGATAATATTCACCTATTAAACGTCAAGATGATGGCAGCCTAAATCCATCAAGCCGACCAACTCTACTTCGGTTTGCGTCACCAGTTATCCAGAAACAGAGAGGGCTGCTGCGGAAGTTGGTTACTTATACGTTTGGTTTCCTAATCCGTGGCGACCTCTAATTTGCATGCCCGAAGAATTTATTAACTATCACTACGCAAGTACTCGTGCCTCGTGCTTATTAATAAATGCGGTAGAAGCCTCTTACATCAGCTACTTAAATCAGTAACTCAAAGTTTAATAACGTAATTTATTTATAAGAAAAGCGTAAGTCTTGATAGCAAAATTATCAAATCGATTTTCCATACAACCGCTGCGAAGAATTAACTCTATAAATAGAAAAGGGTAATCTTTTCCTGATGCCATGCGGCTGTTTAGTTAAGAATATGCGCGGTTCGCACCATTATGTCAGCGTAACGTGGTTCTAAGTAACGTGGTTCCAAGTAACGTGGTTCCAAGTGACGTGGTTCTAACTTCTAAGTAACGTGGTTTTAAGTAACGTGGTTTTAAGTAACGTGGTTTTAAGTAACGTGGTTTTAAGTAACGTCCAAAATTCATTGCACCAAAATTCATTGCACCAAAATTCATTGCACCAATTAAGTAACATGGTTTTAAGTAACGTGGTTTTAAGTAACGTGGTTTTAAGTAACGTGGTTTTAAGTAACGTGGTTTTAAGTAACGTGGTTTTAAGTAACGTGGTTTTTTTAAGTAACGTGGTTTTAAGTAACGTGGTTTTAAGTAACGTGGTTCTAGGTAACGTGGTTTTAAGTAACGTGGTTTTCAGTAACGTGGTTTTAAGTAACGTGGTTTCAAGTAACGTGGTTTCAAGTAACGTGGTTTCAAGTAACGTGGTTTTAAGTAACGTGGTTCTAAGTATTGTGGTTCTAGGTAACGTGGTTCTAAGTTATATGAAGTTAAGTAACGTGGTTCAAGTACTCAAAAATAAAAATTTTCCATAAAAACTCCTTAGGTGAAATCTTGAAAAACGTTGTTAATTTTATAGAACTTCATTTCTATGTTTGTACTACGAAACCTTTCTAAGCTCTTTCTAAGCCCGCTTCGTAGTCTTTGCCCTGTAGATTGGTACAGTTTAAAAAAAAAAAAAACGCTCCTACTACACCGTAGCATAAGGTCTTTAACTAGGATTATTGTTTCCTTATGAGTTGAACGCCTAATCGTAATATAGTCCAGTATTTAAGAGTAAATTTACATGGCACGCACAAGTTTTGCACCCACAGCTGCGCAGTGCCTTCGTCTGGGCGAAAATCTACAAATGCTGTGGAGCTACACACTCGCAATGTGATACCTTCGTTGAATTTGCAGATTCTCGCCCTGACGAAGGCACTCACTTGACCAGTGCCGAAAGCTTGGCCTGGTAAAATGAGTCTGGAGAGTCTATTGATATATATCGAAATGAACCAGCATCGACGTTCAGCCACGTTCTCATTACTGAATGGACTTGGTGGGCGGCTCTGTTGAAGATAACAACGCTATCTAATACTAAAAATTAGAGTCAAATTAACCAATTAACGCTCAGTTTGGCCTCCGGTGACTTGTTTTCAGGAAATAGACCTTGAAATAGAATTCATCGATTTCATGTGTAACTGATGTCATAAGATTCGTTGTCTTGAAATTTACCTTCAAATGAATTTTGACGCTAACATCAATGTGTTAAACAAATAAAATTTGATGCTGATATACTGTACTTAGTAGCTAAAATTACCCTCCCTGAAAGCCTTATCATCATGAGGTGAACTCTTGTAATAGTATTTGACGCTTATATAGGAGCAGCAGATTTTTGCCCCGAAACGTTGGTTTTCATGAGGCAATTCCTGAAACAATTGCTGAAGCTGATATATATAAGCGTAGCTAAAATTAAGCTCGCCAAAATTGTTTTCACGAGACGTACCCTGAAATAAAACCTGACGCTGATGTTAAAGCAACTGCAATTAGCCTCGTAGGAGCTGCATTCAGCAGACGCGCCTGAAATAAAATTCGACGCCTGTGTCTTCAAGGCACGCGCCGAATCGCTCTCTTATCGCGCCATTACCGCTAAGTGAGAGAAATGATCTCTTGTAACGTCAAGCTGGCATAAATTTATCATCACCTCGCCGATAAGAGAACACAATAAAATGCAGGTGGCCTACATGCCGGACTGGTGAAGAGGTGCCGAGTGGAGAAGCACAACTTAATATTTTCACCAAGTTTCTATGTATGCCGAGGCTTATCAGGTAAGCCGGGGCAATTAGCTGAGCCACGGCGGCATGCCAGGTGTAACCTAAGGAACTGTGGCGACGCCAGCAGCGGCTGCGGAAAGTAAAGTAATGGGAGGTAAATGCGGGAGTTTAGATAAGCGATACTTCGAGGCAGGGAAATTAGCAGTCTGGCATTTGCTTAATTTTTCGAACCTTGATTTTAAAGTCAAGTGTCGGTACGGAGGACGATCTGTCTGTGGGTGGAATAGTTCTACGTGGGCTGCTGCATCGTTCATGAAACGGCTAATAGTAAAAAAGTTAAAGGGAGGCACAACCTGTTACAGCAATAAGAATTTATAAGGTAAGAACAACCTGTTTCATCTGTAACTATAAACGTTATTATGCATGAATCAATGTTACCTATTCTATACATAAATACTTATAGCAATACGTTAATATATCTGTCGATCAGACAAAAACAGCGCCAAGTCAAAATTTTCGATTTTTTTTGCATTGTTAGATTCTACGGGATGAAATACACCATTTCCTACTTCAATTAGCGCTGTGCTGTGGTAGTGTGAGGTGCTATTCAATACAAAAAAAAAAACGCTAACTGTTGTAGGCTTACTTTATCAGTGATAAAAAACTCCAAATCGAGTTTCTGGAATATAAAAACGCCACCTCTTCTGTAATGTGTTATAAAAAACGCCAGTTTGATATGGCGCTTTTTTAGCTTGAAAATAATTCGGTATAGATGGCTCCAAGTACCACTTAGCGGTTTTTCATAACGACTGATCTTACTGTGACGTTTTCTATTACACAGATTTTNATATAAAAACGCCACCTTTTCTGTAATGTGTTATAAAAAACGCCAGTTTGATATGGCGCTTTTTTAGCTTGAAAATAATTCGGTATAGATGGCTCCAAGTACCACTTAGCGGTTTTTCATAACGACTGATCTTACTCTGACGTTTTCTATTACACAGATTTTTAACGTTAATAGGACAATATTGTCGGCACGCAGTTTGAGCTATGCTTGCTATTGTCGTGTCAGTTATTGTACAAATATGTTCAAAACAATGTTCTCGTTCCTCTTGGCAATCACTAGTGTCGAGTTGAGCGCAGTGAGAAGATTACAGAGCCTGACAGACAGCGTGTCATTGAAACTTTTTGGAAAAGTGCATCTAGTCATGCTCAGCATCAATATGTGGCTGATCACGTTGATTTGGTTGAAATAAAGGAAGGAAAAACCAGATCTGCATTAAGAAAGTATCACCTCACAATTCAGGGAACACGACCGAAAGTTTGCAGAGACTTCTTTCTGAAAACTCTTCTTATATCCAACACTTTCGTCGACAATTCCGTGGCAGACAAACAGAATAATGAAGGTTTATATGCATACAGACAAAAGAGGACGGCTAAAAGGAAAAGGAAGAAAATATTCAGAACAGGATGAACTTGAGATCCAGCAGCACATAGAATCATTCCCTGAATTAGAGTCTCACTATTACCGAGAAAAATCTCGAGGAATCAAGTATCTCAATGAAAATCTAAACGCTCATATAAGATGCACATTATGTACAGAAAAACAGTCGCTAACTCAGTAAAACAATGGAACTATAAAGAAGTGCTTGATTTATAATATAAAGTTTGGCCTACCTTCAATAGATGCATGTTACTTGTGCGCTAAAAGCGAACATACAATGTTATTTACAGCAGCATTTGAAGAAATGAAAAAAAGATCACCAACAACTTCCAGGAAAGCATGTCGCTACATTTGATCTTCAGAAAGTACTGCCATGCCCCTTGCTTCTGTACAAAGTTTGGTTCTACAATCGTACGCTTTCAATGTATAACTTGGCAATATGTACCGAGGGCAAAAATCCCGAATGTTATACCTGGCATGAAGCTGTCGGAAAGCGAGATTTTAACGCCATCGCATATTGCTTGGCTGCTCATATTGCGAAATTGCCAAGCGACATTAAACACTTCGTCTTGTATAGTGACTCATGTTCTGGCCAAAACAGAAATAAGTACACAGCTGCTTCAATGCTGCTTGCACTTGAAAAGCATCCCAATATGAAACGCATCGACATGAAGTTCCAGGTACCTGGTCATATACCTACATGAACGTAGATGGCGTCCATGGGCGCATTGAAAGGACCAAAACAAAAAATCTATCAATTCATGTTCCATCAGATTGGAACTGCATGCTTTCTTCGCCAAGTTTCAGCTCGAACTGAAGAGACAAAACTCCATGTTTTTGGAATGAGTCCATCCGATTTCAAGGACTATTCAACACTGTTTCAGGGACGCCGGAGCGCTCTTGTTTGCAATAAATCATCAGTGAAAATGGAATGGCTTCGAATTCGTAGGCTACGATTCATGGAAACTGAAGACAGAGAGCACCAAGTGTTTTTTAAATACTCATTTTCAGAGTCTGAGGAGTTCAAAATTGTTAATTGGACTCATAAAGCATTTAGGACTCTTGTTAGACAGAGTCTCCCACAAGCCTACCCAGGAGGTGTTCCAATTTCAGCAGCCAAAAAAAAGGATCTTATATCGCTCCTGCCATACATTCGGGATGAGACTCTTAAGGCGTTTTATGAAGGCCTTACAACATTACTTCAAATGACCTCAATGCTGATGACGGCGAAGATTATGCGACACAAGACGAGTCGTTCCATTAAATTAGTAGTCCTATGTTCCCTTTTTTCATTATTGTGTCATATTTTCATATATTGTTAACATAATATGTTTTTTACTTAGCTCATGGAATAAAGTTGAAGTTTCTTTCGTTGATTTTTTGTCGTTACATAGCAGACAACCATCAATGTTATAAGTAACATTGCGTTAGTTTGATTCATTCTTCAATGAATAATGTTCAAAAGCAAAGTTTCCTTTCATTTTTATGAATATTTTGGCATAGAAAAAACTTAATACCATATTTGAATATTTAAATGGAAACACTTGTGACATTCACTACTATCTAGTCACATTCTAGTGCATTGCGTATACATATATTCTAATTTATTTAAGTTTTGATAGAATTAAACAACACACAGGAGGATTAATAATCTTCAAAATAACTATGTTCAATATATGACAGCTTAGAGTAGTAGATATAGTCTTTGTGAATCATATTGCATTCGAAATAAAAAGAGTCATCTAATACGTTGACGTTTATTTATACCGGATTTTCCTAATTGGAGCTTTTTATATAGGATAAAAAAAAACTCCAAATCATATTAATTATCATAAAACGAGAAACAAAATTGCTATTAGATTGAAATTAATCAGAATGATAGATTATAAGAAGATGCAGCATTTCCAATAAACAAATTTCTTAACTGACCAATAGACATTAATAAATAGTGTACACAGAAAAATCGCTTTACTGAAAAATTTGGCAAAATGGACTTGGCGCTTTTCTTGTCTGATCGACAGATTTTTGAATCGATAGCAAGATATCTTTGACTTCAGAATAATTTTGCTCGTCATTATATAGCAAAATGAAGGCAGAGCAATGGACACTAATTAAAATGCATAATATGATGCAACAATTATTTGTGTCAATCGCGATTAAATAAATTGTTAAGGGTGAGAGTTTATGCCAGAGCTAAAATTTTTGTCTACAGTTTCCTAAAGGAATCTGCCCACTAGCAACTTTCGTCGCCGCCAGGAGCCTACAGCCAACGGAATTGCTGCTATCGACAATGCGGTGGCGGTCTCAGTGCCGATTTCGTTGTTCCTAGCAGTAACGCTCCTTGCGCGATTTTCGTTGGCGCTACGAACGTATAGCCGACGTACGTGATGGTGATTGAATCTGTATCTTCATCGAGAATTCAAATTATTTACCGTTAGATTAATTTTCAGTACTTGATAATTATTATATGTGTTATTTAGCCATGACAAGCAAGTTTTTGACCAGGTATTTCATAGTTTTGAGAGCTGACAGTGAATTTAGAGGCGTTTCCTGTGGTCGGTGGTCAAGTTTGTACCACTACAAGGCCTATAAACTTCCTCTTCGAAAATTGAAATAGAAATACTTATTATTATCCTTTTTACGAATGATAAATATCCACTGTAGGAGTTATGTATCTGCAGCAAGTGTGATTTGGAAATAAAATTCAAAGTGACATAACTAATTTTAGCGATAGACGTGCCTAATGCTTGTCTGCCTCTTATCAAAAATGTTTTAATTAATAAGCCTGTGCTTAGCTAGTTTTTCTGTAATTTTGGTGTGATGTTAATGCTTCTATAAGGCTTGATTTGCACTATACTGCCGGTCACGTGTCAGGCATATGCCAGGCACGGTCCCGCCCCATATTGTTCAATGCATTTCAATGCAAGCATTCACACTAGCTGTGCAATGCACGTGCCGTGCCGGTCATGGTCCAGTCACGATCTGGGCAAAAGATATTTTGACCACGACGGGACTAGCACGGGCAGGCACGTGCCTTGTACAGCTAGTGTTAACTACCAAACGGTTCAGAAGTGTGTCAAACTTCGTGTGAGCGGTCGTTGCTGTCTCTGTTTCTCTGAACGGGATAATTAATAAATTGCATCTCTGATGAAACATCATAACGACACACCATAATGGGATAATGCAAACGGTAGGTAAACAACTGGATAAAGTATGATATTTTGTTTATCAGTAGTATATACAGAAACTTTACGTGTAGGCTTGTGTAGTTATAGGAGATATATACTGATGTGTAATGATTTTCTGGTATGTATTAAATGTGTCACAAATATTAATTAAAGGTTATATCATTTATTGCGAAATAAGTCATAGACTTATCATAGACTCACAGCCAGTCTTTCTCTTGAAGGGATTGCTTCTTTGTATGGCGTGTTTTCTTTTTTCAGTTTGTGTTCAATTTTTGATAGAATTGTTTCAAAATTTTCAGTATTCATGCGAGAATAATTATAAAATTACTTTCATCACCAGTTAGAAAGGAATACAAAGTGTGGAACTCTCCTTCACTTTTTCTTCCTTCCAACATAAGATGAACCCACAATTTTCTTTATTTTGCTTTCTTTCTTTTTGTTCATCGTCCAGAGCAATAGCAATTACTGCTAACCGGAGGGAGAAAAATCACACATCCTTCGCCACTGACAATACGTCAGAACTGATGCGAGCACGGCTCGTGACCGGACCGAGCATGTGGATGCACCAGGCAGGGAACGGGACGTGCCTAGTATGTGCCTTACCCGTGACCGGTAGTATGGTGTGAATAAAGCCTAACAGTTCATATCAATATCTTACGTTGGCGATAAACCGCTACGATCAAAGCGCGGCGAAACTGTATGGGAAGGAAAAAGTTGGTTGGCGTTGTCTCTGACGCCAACGCATGTTGTTGTTGGGGTTGACGAAAGTTGTTAGAGGGCAGCCAGCTTATAACGTTAACCCACTGACTGTGATTGAATAAAGTATCTGTTCCCGAAACGGTATAAAAAATACGCATGTCGCAGTTAATGGGTTAAGTTGTCTAGAGGCTTGTTGTGGATCAGTTTAGTTCAGTACAATCCGATTGTCACTCAATAGTCAATGAGGTTATTTTCTCTGAACTAATGTAGTTTCTATCACGTTTCAAAAAAGGTACGATAAAATTTTCATTATATTCTTACACAATGTGGGATTCTCGTACAAAAAAATGCCACTTCTCCACAGTCTCTATACAGAAACGAAGCAAATTCTCACTCACTTCAGACCGGAACGTCCATATGGAGGTCACAGTTCTCCCCACGTACAAAAAGGAAGCAAATTCTGCCAGAAGGTTGCATGGAATGTCCGTATAGGGAATGCCACCCACGCCCCAAAGGAATTCTTTTGGAAAACAGGGAGCGTTGGCGGCGCTACTTTCGAGACAAAGGGAGCCGGAACTGACCAATATCGACTCCCAACGAGCGGTCGAAAGAAAGCTCGCTTAGTCAAAATAAAGCAAGATCAGAAATGGGCGCATCCCTTACTTCTCATACAACTCGGACGTTCGTTAATACGTTCTTGAGTTAATTCTATTAATCCCAGGCGGTGCTACTTAGCTACAAAGTTTTTTCCCCCTAGAACGCTACGCGTAGCAAAGAAATACCGTATGATTAAAATAAGCGTAACTCAATTACTGATGCTGCACTACCTCGCTGAAAAGGTCCTTCTCCTACGATAAAACAAAGGAAGAAAGAACACTTGTAGCAAAATAGCAAGTCTGAGCGAGAGAGCGTTAAGCTTCCCTAGACCTAAGAGGTGCTCTAAGGGCGAATTCACATGTCCCTCATTGTAATACGTTCAGTCACGAAAATGAACACGAGCTGTGCGTCAACTTTTTCTGTCTCGGTCAACACGTAGAAGTGTCCTTCATTCAAAAGAACGACGGCGCGCATTCAGTGATGATATCGTTTCTTTACATTTTCGATTATATTTCGTATCGGTTTGAAGTCACATTCGTATCCCATAATCTTATAGGGCCTAGCTTGATTTTGATATGAACAGCCTATTTTCAAAATATTTGTAGCCTGATAAACCGATGCAAGAGAAGTCAGCAAAGAGCAAGCAGCCGGACTTTCAAATCAAAGATGGCATCCGTTTTCTTACAACATTTTCAGGTTTTCTAGTTTTCTTGTCTTAAACGGGAATACAGTGATTCTGATCATTAAAGTAATTATAAAAAAGCAATTTTATCGACTTGTTCATGCTTTGAGAAAGCTAAAGAGGATAAGTTCAGTGTTTATAGGTTCTGAACCTGAATGACGCAGTGCGTTCAAAATGGGGCATGCTTCTCTACCGCGTTTGCTGCAGCTGCTTCTCTCAAATCAACGAGCTGCGCCCAACAGTTTGAGTCAACGCGTTACGATGAGGGAACACGGCCTAAGAGAAGAAGATTTGGTTCTAGCAAACCGCGGTACGCGGTTACAAATATTTATACGCTTTTCTTAAATTTCTAAAAAAAATGGCTCTGGCAACCTGCTATGGTTGCACACAGACGAATTCTTCCATCCAGTTAAACTGCGTTCACTTATTCTCTAATTTACTATCGATAAAGTGAGACCCATAGATAGAATTCAGAATGAACAACAAGGAGAGAAACACGGGTGGGGCAAAATATACAACTGTCATAGCGTGGGTACACTATCGCAAGTATTGTTCAGTCACTCAACTTTTCCTTTCGGGAGTCACGTTGCCGTGACTGCTACTCATGGCGCTTAAAAATCACGCTAAAACTATGGGTCATTGCAACTTTAAACTAACACAGAAGTGGGAGGTATTCTCGAAGCTTGACCATTGCTGCCTGTTGTAATGAACAAATTGTAAGAAACGACTTTTGATTTACTTAGATATTCATTATAGAGGCATAGTAAAGTCGAAGCCGAAGCCTTAAACGCTGCAACGCAATCGGATACAGAATTGCGTGGCTACGCAACATTTGCGTAGGTACGTGTGTGCGCGCCCTGAAAACTGCTTCGTAATAGTTCAGAAACTCCATACGTGTTTTCTTTTCACTTGAAGAAAACTCATACGGGGAAACATAATGCAGAAAATACCTACTAATAATAGACAAAATCAAATCAAATAACACTTATTTCTCATATGGATCTGTGTCCAACAAGGTTAGAGTACAGCACCTTGAGGTTTTCATTTTTAATACTAATAAGAATAATACTAAATACTAACATAAAAGAGAACTAGCATTGGTTGTGTGGCGAATTACTGATATAATGCCTGGATGTTACGAAGAAGAGGATAGTGACACTATCTTCTGTTATGAGAAACGTCGGTTAAACACAGTTAACGCCAAAAAAGTTTCTTGAGAATATTAAATACAGTTTGCACGAAAAAACAAGCTCGGGCAAGATGTCGCGAATTTGTAAATGGTACGTTTACAAGGCTTTCGAAGCGGGGTGAAAAGTGGAACGTAAAGTTTAGAAGATATAGATTAGTTAGTTATAAACTTTGTTTAACCTCCGTAGCCGCAACTCAGGTGTTCCAACAGAGATGAGTGTGTAGTATTTAAATACCACATAATTTGTCGCGTGGCCTACGTGCGCTACTACGGGCAGGAAACNCCACACGAGAGAGATGAGAGAAGTCCCGCGGACTAGGTACGCTATCTCGATCGACAGCCCACCTCGCGGAACAGAAAAGGAAATAGAGAACCTACCTAACATTACAAAACTAACCTCGTCAGCAGGAACTGCGGCCAGATGCTACATACCCTGCGGAGAAGGCACTCGGGGCCCTTAGGTGCGTGATGCCCAAACATATTGTGGCAGGGAAAGGGCAGAAGATATAGATCAGCTAACCATTTTTCAAGATTGAGAGAGAAATGGACATGTATATGATAAAACATGAAGGAATTTAGAAACATAGAATCTAGAGACTTAACGTGTTGACTGCCATTTGACTACATGTAATGAACAAGAATACATCTGAGGGTACGCAGTAATTTGAGGTATTCTAACTTAAAGCTTATATGGCGAAAATGAGACAGTTGGTATGGTGATTTTCTCTAATACATAGCAAGTGCCCGCACCTTCATACACGTAACATATGCATTTTTATTTTTTGCAGTGGATAGCTCGAGCAAAGACAACTCAAGGGCAACTAATATATATATTTAAGTACTTGAATGGCTTCAACAATGTGACTACAGCGCAACTTTTTGACAGAGACGTTGAAGATCGTCGCTGAAACAAAAGTTCAAAACTCAAAAATGAAGATCGAAGAAGTACTCTAAGCCAGCAGTTTTTCCCGCACCTCATAGTGAATATTTGAAATGGACTTCCCTGTGAAGTTATTGGTCGCGAGACACTTAATGCGTTCAAAAATCATATTGACAAACACTGGGAGCAACAACGCCCTAGCTGCCAGCTCCTACTTCAGGAGTCACTAACTCTTAATGGCCAGATCGTTCGACGCCACAATAAACCCCTATCTCTCATGCCTTCCAACCAACTCATAAGAACTGGAGTGTTAGTGCCGGTTGTTCTCTGAGAAAGGTCTGTGGGTCCGTCTACTGCCGCCTACATAATGTACAAGGGTGTTCCCGCACTGGATCAATGCTCATCGGCACAAGTAGGGAAAAAGAGAAAGAAAGAAACAAAACCTGACAAACAGAAGTATAAAAATGTAAAATTGAAATAAAGTCGACACGAACTGATATATATGTTTGACGTTTCGGGAGTTTTATCCCATTTTCAAAAACCCAATAAAATCTTCTAAGGATACCTAACAAAAAATTTTTTTATATTTAAGAAGACCTAAAATGTGATGGTGTTAGCAGGGTGGGACCTAGAGGGCGAATGACCACGGTGCGCTATGGGGTCCTTATATAAGCGTCGAGCGGCACGGGAAGCGGAGGAAAA
>LQNS02278146.1:16275-31249 GCA_001587735.2 Parhyale hawaiensis | reverse complement strand
ACGGTTCTGTAGAGGGGAAGAGTCCTAAAATTAATGTAATGACAATGCAGCGTCAGAAATGCATATCAAGGGTATTATAACCATTGTAAAAGAATATGTGAAGCTGAACTAGACAAACAGGAAGTCTCCGCCAAAAAATACAACATAGGCATATATTACGTCAATGGTGCTGATATCCATGTCGTGCGCGAACGATGGATTTGGACAATCGATCGATCGCGCTGCGCAAACGGTGGATGTTGTAGGTTTTAGGCCGTAATTTCGGGTAAGTTGGACTATATTCGGGTTAAATGTTGGGTAGGTTAGGGGAGGCAAGGACTGGTTTTTTTTTTTTCGTTTTAAAATTTGAACGATCCATCGTTTGCGCAGCGCGATCGATCGATCGCGCAAATCCATCGATCGCGCACGACATCCACACTATAGCTGAGGAACATTAGAAGAACTCGCACGCCCGCGGCTTATGACATCACGAAGTAGCGCTGTTACTGGTTGTAGGAACAGCAGCTTTTTAAAGGATGCGAATGGCAATCTAATGTATCATTTTCAAATTCCTTGATCTATTTCCAGGTGGAGGGAGATGATTAAGAGCCCGTATCAGAGTTGAGTGATAGCTTAAAAGTAAACGTAAAACCGTATCATTTCTAGCTTCTACGTGATTCTCAGTCTCAAATTATAAGTCATTAGCTACAAAATACAATGCGGTGGAATTGAAAACGTCGAAATATTCATTCCTAAGAATATAAACTATGTAAATGTAAACTATAATTAGAGAGTTGCACAGCGATATTGCCAGCACCCTGTTTTGTTGAGACATCAACTCTAATTGCATTAGACCAACTGACGTTCTCAGTCAGCGCTTTTGTTCTCATATTGACACTAAACGGCGAGCCAACCATGCCACTTGATGCTTCGAGTGTCCCCTTTGTGTTCCTCTGGATGACTGTAACTTATTCTTTAGTGACAGGAAAAGGTGGCTTGTTTCAGTAGGTAGTCAACAAAAAAGAGATGTCCCACCATTAATGAACAGTCAGCGGCATGGAGCATAACGCATGTTCAGGTACATTTGGTGGAGTTTTAGCGGGATGGTGTAAGGCACGGAAAGGAAGGGACATGTAGTATATCACGAGAAATGCTGAACATAAGCACTGATAATGACCGTGCAAGGGAACAGCAAGCCAAACAAGTTGAGAAAGAAGATAATAACATATATATCAATATATGTATTATATTAATTTTTTCCGCCTTCTTAATCGCGCCCATGTTAGATGTTTTAAAAAAGGAAAAGGAGGGGACATACAATCGCGGTTAAAATAGTTGAAACATGTAGTTGTCTGCGAATTTTTACTTTTCGGACATGACATTGTCTAAGGATATACGTTCTATGAATGTTGTTCTCCACAAAGAGCGGGTTAACGTGAAAAGAAATGGTTGTGGAGAAAATAGCAAGAGCTACACTTTTTAGAAATGTAAAACATTTCAGAGAGACATGCAGAGTTGATGCAAAGACGTCACCTGAGCGAACAAAACCATCACCTGAATGCCATGTTCGGGTCTTAGAGAGCTTAGACGGTCGCGCGAGTCCACACTTGTCGGTCTGGAAGTGTGTAAGAGTGGGGCCACATCTCGTACGGTAAGGCAAGGATTTTTTTTATAAAGGCTTCAAGTCCAGGAGAGCTGCAATGAAGCCTCTCTTATCTATAACAAATATGAAATATTTACTTAGTTTTGTAAAAAAAAAAAGAATTGGGAAACTGACTGCCGCTCCAAATTGGAATAAAATAATAATTTCCGACGAGGCGTCCTTTCACACATTTGGAGGATCAAGTAGTTATCTTTTTCGAAGAATATTCGAAGCATCATACCCACAGTGAAGCAACAGGATAGGATAAAGTCTGGCGTTGCTTTTCATCTACATAAACTGGTGCGCTGATGTTCTTGCCGAAGAACACCACGAACTCACAATAGTGCCAGTCCGCGCTACAGCATTTTCTTCCAACAGCTCGAGGAAGAAGGGATGTCACTTAAACTATTGAGTGTATTTTTTACTTTCACATTTTGCCTTTTTTTCTTTCGTAAATAATAATAATGCTTATTATACTGAGGAGTTAAAGCATCCGATTCCACAACACAGGCGGTCACCCAGAGAAAGAAATGACACATAGTATGTCGATAGAAACAGGGAATCCATGCACGAGAGTGTTCCCACAAAGGATTGACGCTCATGGGAGTGGCAATTCGGAAAGAAATTAAGAGGAAGAAAAGAGGAAAGACGTCTCGGAGGCCGAGCTAAGGCTAAGCTAGGTGACCTACACGACCTCCTGGGGTTTCTTCTGTTCCCCATAACGCATGATGGGTGATCATAATGAAACCTAACCCTATGGCTTGCGGCCCAATCGATGCCTTTGGAAAGGCGTTGGTTAACAAAACATGTCTGAGTGGTTAGTTGCTCGTTTATAGTTAGTCAAAACTTATATTTATCATAGTATGCTAAATTTTTTGGCGGCAAACGAAAATATACGTGCCAAGCAGCGCGCGGAAGCTATGCACGAAGCTATCCCACCCAGAGTTGAGGCGCATGGGAACAATAAACCGGGACAGAAGAGGAAGACCAGAGAAAGTATAATCAGTAGGAGCATGAAAATAGATGGAAACAAAGTGGATACAAAGAAATAATGTTTTGGAGGCCCAGAGAAAGCTAAAGTAGTTTATGGGGACCTCATGCCCCTGGCGGCGCTGCTCTCGATTACCAGAGGTGGGAGCACGAACCTTTTTTTGGGTTCCGAATCCAAATCTTCAACGGTTTGGGGTTCCGAAACTCCGAATAACGAACTCGATTTTGAAAATTTCGGTGCGAACATTTATTTGTTTGCGAACCTCCGAATCTTTACAAGATAGCAAAGCGAACCTTAATTCTAATACCTTCCGAACATTCCCAAACCTAAATTTTACTCATTACGAATCTAAATTTAAAGCTTTCCGATTAAAAAGTTATTACTAAGATATCTACATTATTCAGAGCAATGGTTGAAGAATACCTGACAATTGTAGTCGCCGGTGGCCCGTCACTGAGGCCGTGTTCACACGTACCTCAAAGTAGCGTGTTCAATCACTAAAATGAACACGAGCTGTGCGTCAACTTTCTCTGTCGCTGTTCACACATGGAAGCGACCTTCATTCAAATGAATGACACAGCATGTTCACTTGTGATATAGGTTCCTTACATTTTTGCTTAGCCTATTTATCGTGTCGGCTTGAAGTTACATTCCTATCCCATGATTTTATAGCCTGAATTTGATAGGAACAGTCTGCTAAAAAAAAATTATAGCCTGATAAACTGATCAAGGGGAAATTTGCTCGCAGCAATCCGCATCGTAGTCAGATAAAAGATGGCGTCAGTGTTCTCACAAAATTTTCAGCTTAATTAGTTTTCTTGAGTTAAGCGAAAATACAGTGATTCTGATCGTTATAGCGTAGGTAAAACAGCATTTTTATTGGCTTATTCATCATTTGACTGCGCTATAGAGGATAAATCAAGCATTTATGGGTTCTGTTTACCGATTTTGAACGGCGCGGTGCGTTCAAGAAAGGGACATGCTTCATCCCTTAGTCTCTCGCGTTTGCTGCGGCTGCTTCTATCACATCAACGCGCCGCGTCCCTCATCGTAACGCGTTCAGTCAAACTGATGGACGCGGCGCGTTGATTTGGTAGAAAAAGCCGTCGAAAATGCGGGAGGCTGAAGAATGAAGTAGGCACGTCCCTTTTTTTGAACGAGCCGTATCATTGAAGTGCAGTAAACAGAACCTGTAAGTACGGAAATAATCCTCCATAGCGTTTTCAAATCATGAATAAGTTAACAAACATGCCTTTTACCGTCATTTTACCGATCAGAATCACTATATTCCCGTTAAACACAAGAAAACTAGATGACAAGAAAATGTTATAAGAACACTGACTCCATCTTAGATAAGACACGAAGCAAATTGTTGCGTGCTGATTTCACTTTCATCAGTTTATCAGGCTATAAAGATTCTGGAAATAGGCTGTTCCTATCAAAATAAATCTTTAAAATCTTGGGAGACGAATGTGACTTCAAACCAAGGCAAAATATAAGCAAAACGTAAAGAAACGAGATCATAACTGAACGCGCGGCGTCATTCATTTGAATGAAGGTCCCCTCTACGAGTGGACAGCGACAGAAAAAAAATGACGCTCAGCTCGTATTCATTTCCGTGATTGAAAGCGTTACGATGAGGGATGATTGAACTCGCCCTAAGCAGCATTCTGACTGGTTGGCAGTCAGCTGCGGTCACAACCTGACGAGTTTGTGGGTTGTAGATAAAGCAGCGAGGTAACGAGGTTAACACCCCGAGTTTATTTCCAAGTTCAAAGAAGGGTAGCCCAGGCAGTAAGTACAACTAGTCATTGTTTCACATTACTGCACACAGTCACACAGGCTTGCATATCGAATACATTTCAAGCAGCGGTTATTTGAGATACACTCACTAAGGCCGTGTTCATACATCCCTCATCGTAACGCGTTCAATCACGAAAATGAACACGAGCTGTTCGTCAAGTTTTTCTGTCGCTGTTCACACTTAGAAATAACTTTCATTCAAATGAATGACGCCACGAGTTGTTATGAATTCGTTTCTTAAATTTTTTGCTTATATCTTGCGTCGGTCTGAAGTCACTTTCGTGTTCCATAATCTCTTAGCCTGAATTTGCTACGAACGGCGTATTTTCCAAATATCTATAGCCTGATTAATCGATAAAAGTGATACCAGCTCGCAGCCATGCGCTGCGTCGTCAAATCAAAGATGGCGTAAGTGTTCTTGCAACATTTACAGCTCAACTAGTTTTCCTGTGTTTAACGGGAATGAAGTGATTCTGCTCGTTAAAGTGATGGTAAAAAAACATTTTTGTTAACTGGTTCGGGATTTGAAACCGCTATAGAGGATAAATTAAGCATTTATAGGTTCTGTTTACTGATGTTGAATTATGCGACGTGTTGAAAAAAATGGACATGGTTCATCTTTCAGTTTCCAGCGTTTGCTCCAGCTGTTTCTATCAAATCAATGCGCCGCGTCCATCAGTTTCACTGAACGCGTTACAATGAGGAACGTGTGAACACGGCCTTACACGCCCATACTGGAATAGAAGTAGAGAGAAGTGATTAAGTAAAGCACAATGCTAATGGTCATAAGCGTCTCTTTTTGCTACAGAAAGATAGGCGTCACCACATCTGTATGCCGCGGAATGGTTGAAAACCAAAGGTTGGTCGTTTTTGTTTTTTAGAATTTTTCTCGGGATTCGGAGGTTCGGATTCAGGAAAAACAGACGTTCCGAACCCGGAAGTCAGAATCTTCTTTGACATCGGTCCGAATCCGAACCTCCGAACCCATTTCCGAGATTTGGCCGGTCCGAACAAATTCGCGAATAAAGGTTCGGAACATTTGTTAGGAACGCCCACCTCTGTCGATTATATAAAATAGGATGGTCAAACCAAAGTAACGTAACCCTGTAGCCCAGTGGTTCCCGAACTTTGCAATGCCTAGCACCCATGGAGAACTTCTTATGTGTTCTTGTAACCCATAGAAAATTAAGTACAAAAAGGATGATGAGAAATGAAATTCATACCAGCTTTTGTGCCGCAAATTTAAATTGACTTGGGAATGATTGAAAAAACAAAACAGTTCTTTCGCATTCCTGAAAAAGGTCCTCTCGCACCCCTAGAGGTACCATGCATTCCAGTTTGGGAACCCCTGCTGTAGCCCAGCTTATACAGTACCTCTTGACATAGGAGTCGTTAGGTCCATTTTAGGGGGTTTAAGGCTTCTTAATTAAGCTCCCTCAAACATTTCTAAGTCCGCTACAGTTTTCAGTATTTCCATTTAAATATATATATCTATATTAAAAATACTTGCATGCTGACTCCTGGGGCTCAGCCCCCTTATCTCTCAATCTTAGTGACGTTACTGCCTCTTGAGAGAGGAAGCATGCAATAAAGATGTTTATAGCAGTAGGTAAAATCAAGCGAGGTGAACACGACATGAAGAATGTTACTCAGGCCGAGCTAAGGCTGCCTGTATGGTCTTCCTTTGGGACCAGAATCGCTGTTATACTGTATATTGGGTGCACGTGAATCTATATCGTCTTTAGAAAAAGACGATGTCTTACTATAGAAAATTGATAATAATACTATAGAAAATTATAGGAAGGAAATTAAATTGAGCTCTTTGTCTAGTGTTACATCATTCGTAGGTAAACATGCATATGTCTCATCATAAGAAGTCATATAAATGAAGTTTAACGAGCGTTTCATAAGTCAGAGGAAAAAAAAACTAGATTTCTTATTATATATAGACATAATGACCTTTAAATATGGATTCCTTATCCAGTTCGACTTGTTTTACAAATCTCTGTTAGTTCACAAACAGTGCACTGTCTATCATATACGAGGTGCATGTATTACACAACGGAGAAGTATCTCTTCAGGACTTTGCATCATCACGTTACCGGGAATTTTCCTGTGGTGTTATGAGTCATTCCAGCGCAGCAAAGTGAAAGGAAAACTTTGTCGCCTGTCACAAAATGCCGAGGAATTTTCGGTGATTTAGTGATCATATTCATAAAATCTGCCTGGATTTCTGGAAAGGAAAAGTGGCGGAGATTTTCGTGCGATCCAAACGACCCCCCGTAATTCGCGTCTTTCTTTCCAACTGCCGCCGTAAAATTCACCTGAAGGGGACGCAATTACAGGATCCGAGGGTCCGTTCGCTGTTCGAGATGATCACAGAACGGATCTCCTCACGGCACGTAATTATGGCGCGCTGCTGCTGGATATCCACGGATATCTACGTGCGGATGTCACTGAGAGCCGACTAAGTGAAAGTGGATTATAATTGTTAACCCTTTACCGAGGAAGTGAATATATGAATATTTCCATCATGCTACTTCTACGAAAGTATACTGCAGCCGCCCAATAGAAGGTAGTCGTTGGAGGATGACAGGGATATCCATAAATCAAAGTTGAGCGATGCGGATCTATTCGGCCGTAAAAAATAACATAAATAAATTGACATTTACGACTTTTCGCTGCAAATATGTGCTTGTGATGCTGCTTCTACAAGAAAGATGCACGCTGCACCCGCGAGCTTCATCATTAATGAAACAACTAGTGTACCAAGTCGTCAATATGACGGCGAAGAAATCATGACCACAGTTGTCTGTTGCCACACAGTCGTTACTACAATTCCCAAGCTAACGGCAAATAGGAGATGAGCGTTTTCTGTTCAGAAACTCAACTGTTCTTGTTCTTCAACGGACATGCAGAAATATTGTCATTTAATTTAACAGGCAATCAAGCGTCACTCAAAATATTAACTTTCACTAGGTATCATGGATACGTCATGATATAATATCGACGAGGGAAATCAAGTTCAGAAAATAATTGATGCAATGATGTTTTCAGTAGGAAGAAAGTACTAATCACCCGTGGAAATTTCATTGTTTTAGTTTTTAACATACAGCAATATTAAACTACGCTTTTGTAACTAACTTTAGTTTGAGCCAACGCAGCGCTTCTAACCTGACAAAAGTCTTCTAACACTGATTTCAACTGTGGATCTCAGGAGTATTCCACCACGTGCTTGCATCATGACATAAACCATAGAAATACGGTGAGCAATGCAATTAGGAGTCTCACTGTTCGGAGGTAGTTTTGTACTGTTCTTATCTACATTCACTGGCTGTTCGTTAACTCTGTTTCTTTAAGTTTGCTAATAATTTAGCCTTTCATAATCTTACACGTTTTATTTTCATCAGTGAAACTGATTTAACAGTTTTGCATGACCCATGGACATTCTACAATAACCCATCTCATTTCTGTTTTACTTAATACGATTGCAATAAGACAAACATAGAGCAGACTCGTCCAATTTTTTCGTTTACCGATTCTCATTACCGGAAGCCTTTTCTTTTTGATGTTTGATTTTTTTGCCACAGCACTTTCGATTCAGAAATACTCACTTTGTACTCACATATCGTATCCTGCCTACGCATCTTGCTGCTCTATGAATATCGGGAGTCACTAGCAAAGTGCATATCGTAAGGTGAGAAAAATAGAAAATCGGCAGGTATGATACACTTTAGGCATTCACTTTGAAATCTACTGAAGTTATTACCAGAAGCGAAAAAACACAGTTATGGCTGAAGCTCCAAAGAATATCAGAGCGCCTTGCAAGTTAAATGCCCGGCGATCTAATACTGAAAGCGTAACGTACAGACGGATGGATGATGTATGGAACCACAAGCAGAATCCACTATCTAATAATACACAGTTATTTGTTGGTTGCTTGCTCCTTTGGTTGGTTCTTTCAGTCGCGCTCATCAGAATTAAAGGAAGAGAAAATTCATTTACTGAATACAAAATGAGTTACGAAGAAATTTCAGCCTTGAATTACGATGTCAAATGTAGTTTCTAGAATATATGCTCGAAAGTCGAAATACTGCATTTCCTGAAGCCAGCTTCGCTATGATAATTAGCGAGGTACTATTTAATATGATTCTTTTTTTGAGTGTGAAAGGCTGCGTCATCGACGGAGCTTTTGATCCTGTCGTGTATAAGCTATTTCGCACATTTTTAGCTGAATTTCTTCGTAGGAGTTGAAGCTTGTCGCTGAGCAGAGGCCCAAATTTTTTCTTTTCTTATTGCAGCCAAATTTTAATCGTGTTGGTTCAATTAGCTGTTGGTATCCAGGACACAGTAAGCACTGAGAATTTTCGGTGCATTCTTTTGATTGAACTATACTTTCTTGGTGCTACGTGACTTTGATTAAAGCATTTAAAAACTGATATTGGGGCTTTTATTTGAGGGAGGGAACCATGAGAACTCGAGCACGACGCTTACCAGGCCACGTAATCATGACGATGGGCAAGAGTACGATTACTGCTGGATATGGCCAGACATCTGCGCGTGGTCTGCTGAGAGACGCCATAACATATTGCTGCGTCATCATCGTGTTGGCTTATATCAAAATATTGTCATGTAAGAAAAATGTAACTACTAGAATAGTTCGTTTTGGGTAGGCACTGCTCACTCTACATGGAATGCACCTGATGCGTATTACTAGAAAATCACTCTGAGAGAGCATACCTTCGCCACGTAACGCAATCCTAACGATTAATTCAAACTGATCCTGAACCCAATGTTACTTTCTAATCATCATCAAAACTTGATCAGCTATTACTCGTTGAGTTTCCAACAGGTTTTGTAACTTTCATGAAGATCCGTTGGTAATTGAGAACACATCATTACCAAAATTTGGTCATGCGTTGCTCCTAACATTTTCCACAAAGTTTATGGAGAAACTTTCAACTATTTTAGCTAAGTTACTGACAAACAGAAAAACAAAACAGAGACAAACAGACGAACAAATCATCACCAAAATTTGGTCACAAGCTCTTCATATCATTCGCAACGGTTCTTACAAGCTTATGAAGATCTGTTCACAACTTTTTGACTTATGTTAAAAATAAAACAGCTTTACAAACAAACAAACAAAAAACGGTTCAACGGATTTTCACGAGAAATTAATCATCTGTTCCTCTAGCATACCTAGCAATCCCTGTACATTTCATATAGATGCGTCACCGATTTTTGAGATATCTTGATGACAGAACTGGGCAAACATAGAGACAGACAGACAGACAAATTCTGGTAGAAACAAATATGACCTCCCTGGCTTTGGTAATTATATTTAGGCAAAATAAGACTACATAAGCTATTAGATGGACCGCGTCTACGAGAACCTTCCCGTAGGACCTACCAGAGAGTGCAATTAGGAAAGGACTTCGATCTGTTTACGCTGGATCCCAGGAGGACCTTCGCGTAGAGCTCAAGAGAAGGATCTTATCGGCGATGGCTGTCACCCTCCTTGTCTTAAAGCTGAGAGGTGGTCATCGACCGCTTTGTAGGATATGATAGAGATTTGAAGTTGTGTGTTTGTCCCGTGTTAAAAGATTTATTGCGCTTTGACCGTCTCAATTGAACACTTGTATCCAATGGACTAGCATTAGTTCTTCTGTGGCGTTAGTTCCTCAAAGAATATTGGCAGAGAAAATTAACGGGTTTAGGAGCATTTATAATCATGTTTTTTTAACTGCAAAGAATTTGAATATTAATTTTTTATTATCAGATAAAAAAAAAGCACAGGCGCTTGCTCTTTACAGCAATGAGTTCTCCCAATGAACTTATTATATTAGCATTTTCCAAACAACGGGAAATACTATTGTAATCGTAATGTTACTTATTGAAACAGTTACAGCAGTTAATCCTTTACGTCTGCTCTAAAATATGTCCAAGTTAGAGTGTCCTGCTTGAGCGACACCACGGCACGAAAATTGGCTCTTTCACTACCCTAATGAGTCTAATAGAATTTCAAATATTGCTGTTCCTAAGAAAGAGATGCGTAATACGAACCGCAAAGGGTTAATGGAGGCTAAAAAAACTGTGGTGTCCCTCGAGAGACGCGACTCCTAGTGACACAGTATCGGCTAACCGAACCGATCTTCAACCCTTACGAATGAGGCAGCTCTATTTCCCTCGCTGCATGTATAGCTATAGCAACGCAAAACAAACATTGCAACGGTGTAACTCATACTGTAGTACTCTTAGGGAGACAATTCAACATGTAGCACTCCTATTAAAAAGCAAAATTTTATTTCAGTTATTTTAGGGTTGCGATAACTGATGCCAAAACACACTGTACAATCAAATGCCCAACTTATGAGCGGATGTGCAGCTTATACGTCGTTCAACTTAACTACTTGCTAGGGATATCCTGGACACAGACTTTCATTATGCAATTGAGACGAAGTACAAACTGAACATCCGCACATAAGTTGAGCGTATGGCACCTGTACTATAGTCACGTCGGCACCACCCGCTGCTTGTTACGCATTGAACGCAAATACGCAGCAACGTAATCATTCAGTGAGAGAAAAATCTTTTCCTCTATTTATTTTTGAAGATCTAATATAGCATTAACCCTCTAGTTTTGTTTCATTGATGGACAATTATTCATCGGCATCCAATGATTTGCAGTAAATGTTGGTTCACCAACAGATAGTCATACCTGTAGTATTTTACACGTCTCAAAATGCAGCGAAATGTGTTTCTTATAATCAGTTAGCTCGCCATATGCCCGCTTTTAAGACTTTCACTTATGATAATAACCATATTAGCGTCCTCCGCGCATTTGTGTGTTGCTGTACAGTCGGAGAATAAATGTCTCAATCACTCGCAATATTAAAACTCTAGCTAATATTGTTCTAAAAGATGATTCATGAAAATTTACATCAATATTATCGCCATAAAGAATCCATTAGCTGTTATCCGTGAAACTACAAACACACGCCTCTTAACACCAAACACTAGCACTAAAAATGACTAATCCATAGACCTGTGAACAACATTGATATGGACCGCGCTCTCGAGATTTTTCATTGATGAATTATACAAGAAAAGCTTAGGGGTTACACAAACATGCCAAAGTATTTTTTATTTTCTACAGAAAATAAAATAACTACATGTATAGATTTTAGAGGTAACCTCGAATATAAGTTCAGTTAGGATACAATAGCAAGCGTCACATGTGATCGATTTCTGTGGTATCTTTTGTGCTCCATTTAATTTATTTTACAATATTTCGCCTGAAGGTATCCGAAGAATTCGATTAGAACGTACACCCGTTCTAGCTACACTGTTGTTTACTCTTTGAGAGGTATAATTTATACATGATATATACATATATATTTAATCAGCCTGATAGAGGTGCACCCCAACAATGAAGTTATCGGTTAAACCGAGAACCTTGTAGGCTTGGGAGGGTAGGTCTGGTTTTGCTAACATTCTAAGTAATATACTGCATTAGTATATTTATAAACGTCATTAGGACACTAGAAGAAGTAGTCCTTGCCTCATAACCTACAAGGTTCTCGGCCTAACCGATGGCTTCAGGGTTGGCAAGCTTCATCGTACTAGGGTGGTGGTGGTGGGTGGCAGCATAGAACAAATTTGGAAGTTTATCTGTCGAGAAGTGGCGTACGTTCGAACGTAGATTTATTTTCCTCCAAAATGAGACCAAACGTGAAGGATCCACAGTGCTTTTAATAGTTTTCAGGCTATTGGAAGCTAACAGGTCGTTAGACGCACCAAAATTTTGGTACCTCTTTAGAGACGCCGGCCACTTAACAGGCCGTATAGAAAGTTTGTTGGCCATCTAATAGCCCGTTTCGAAACATACGTATATATACCAATGAAAGTCAAGTTCATTCCGCTTTTTATTTTCTCTTAAGTTTCGTTTGCAGCTATTATTTCAAAGATTTCATATTCATTGGATACGGTCAGTGTGATAAACTATTAATATATTTCACAAATAGATTTTCCTTTGATAATGATTCATGATTATTATTATATTAGTTGTTTAAGCCTCCCTATACACATCTATGGTGATTTAAGAGAAGAAATGGAAGGGACATGTAGTATGTCGATAGATATGTGGAACCCATGCACGAAGGTGAACCAACACGCAAGGGAACAGCAAGTCGGGAAAGAAGAGGAAGAACAGAGGGAAGTAAGATCAGTAGGAATACCAAATCAGGAAGGAAGTAAAGTGGCACGAAAGATAGATGTCCCGAAGGCCTAGCAAATGGCTCAGGTGACATGCACAAACCCCCTGGGGCGCTGCTCCCCATAACATAGGATGAGGGAACCTTATAACTAACCTAACCCTATGGCCCATCCTATGCACCCTAAGGGGATGATGATTTATAGAAGAATCGAAAACTTGAACCTAAATTGAGTTTCATTACAGCCCTTGTACTCTTAGCAACTAAAAAAATGTAATATAATTTACATTTGAAGTGTATTTTGGAAGTTTTAAACTGTTGAATAACAACTACAGAATATTATAGTATATTCTCATGAATTCCGATTTCTTTCTGTCGCTCCACAATGAATGATTCGGAGATTTGCTTTGATTTTCATTGTTTCCTTGATGCTTATTCTCATTTTAATGAACCGATCTATGACATACATTGAAGACTACTTGCAATGGTTTAGAGAACATAGGATGATCTTACAGATTTTGCTACTACAGTTCTAAAATAATTTCTGCATCTATTCCATGATTGGAGCAACGGCAAAGGTAGACCACTGCGAAGTTCCATATCACATTCTATTCACAGTTTACTAAAATCTCCCTTAAAAATCCTACAGCTATCCTCTATATGACATGTTGGATGTTATGGCAATAAAGTCTTTTTTAGAGACAGCTCGTTCCGCATTCACATACATGAAAATATAAACACAAGTCTCGTTGTGCAAACCAAGTTTGAAGCTGTCGAAGAGTTCACTTGTTCGGTACTTTGGCAATAACCATAACTGCGGCGCTAACACAACATCATGTACAATTCACATCTCGAGATCTGGAAATACCGCCCGTAACATTCTACTTCAAAAACAATTTCCTGACATAGTAGCAAAGTCAGACTGCCAAGGAAAACACGGCTATCAAGAGCACGCGCTGTTGTTGTTGAAGGGGTCGAAAAAAGTTTTCACTTTTTCAGGAGAATATTTCATCATGATTGTGGGTCATAATGGCAAACGACCCTCGCTTGGCACAAACATGAAAAAAATGTAGATAAAAAAAAAGGGAGCGAAGAAGCCTGGAAATTCCAGAAATGTCCGTTAAAGCCTCCAACAGTTTCGCGCAGTAAAAAGCGCCTTTTCTCGAGGAGAGGCATGGGATATATTTCAACAATTTGTAAGTTTAAAAGCTGAAGTTGTCGATTTCTTCCAGCAAATGAAAAGAGTCTCTGCAGCTCTCAGAAACGTAGAAGTATAACACTGGGCAACAATTTGCAATGTGGCGAATATCATTTGTGAGTTACTACAAGTCTTTATTATTATCTTACAAATTTAACAACCCCAGACACAATAACAGTGATGCAAGAGTGAATCAGTCAAACAATGGTTTAGTAAGTTCTTTACAGTTTTCAGTTATATAGCAAGAATATAATTTAGTTCATTTAATTACCAAAAGGTAGGTCCCTGATACACCTACAGTATTACTACAAGTCTTATGCCAAGTCTTTCATCATTGTAATGACCATAATCAAGTGAATCAGTTTTCTTCTGATGAAAAATGGTGCCACATAGCATTGAATGCGTCTCAAACATGAAATATATTTCAATGTATTTCAATGGCACAGTTGAAACAGCTAGTACAGTTGCTTTTGGAACAATAATAACAAGTTTTACCAAGTATAAAATTATTTCCGAGAAAAATGACGTATGTCTCGAATGAGTTAGTGTAAGACAATTGGCGGAAATGAGCAATCAAGAAGTTCCGGTCGATTTTTACTTTCCCGCCACACACAAACACAAAAATTACTCAACAGAAATGACCTCTGAAGGCTGGCCTTTGAAGTCGCGCCTATGAAGCCAAGGTCTCTAAAGAACGGGCCTCTGATGCCCGAGGCTCTGAAGCCCGGCCGTGAAGTCCGAAGGCGAATCCCGTGCTACTGATGCCAGGGCCTCTGAAGCTAGGGCCACTGAAGCTAGGGCCACTGAAGCTCGCAGAACTGAAGCTCGGGCCACTGAAGCTCGGACCACTGAAGCTCTGAGCATTGAAGCTCTGAGCATTGAAGCTCGGACCACTGAAGCTCGCAGCATTGAAGCTCTGAGCATTGAAGCTCGGGTCACTGAAGCTAGCAGCATTGAAGCTCTGAGCACTGAAGCTCTGGCCACTGAAGCTCGCAGCACTGAAGCTCACAGCACTGAAGCTCGCAGCACTGAAGCTCGCAGCACTGAAGCTCGCAGCACTGAAGCTCGCAGCATTGAAGTTCGCAGCATTGAAGCTCGGGTCACTGAAGCTAGCAGCATTGAAGCTCTGAGCATTGAAGCTCTGG
>LQNS02278146.1:2886-14359 GCA_001587735.2 Parhyale hawaiensis | reverse complement strand
AGAACTGAAGCTCGGGCCACTGAAGCTCGCAACACTGAAGCTCGAGCCACTGAAGCTCGCAGCACTGAAGTTCGCAGCATTGAAGCTAGGAGCACTGAAGCTCAAGCCGCTGAAGCTCGGGCCACTGAAGCTCGGACCACTGAAGCTCGCAGCACTGAAGCTCGGAGCACTGAAGCTCGGGCCACTGAAGCTTGGACTACTGAAGCTCGCAGCACTGCAGCTCGCAGCACTGCAGCTCGCAGCACTGAAGCTCGCAGCACTGAAGCTCGGGCCACTGAAGCTCGGACCACTGGAGCTCGGGCCATAGTCACTGGAACCCACCGCTTGGCTGCGGCGCACCACCTCCATCAGGAGACCTCAACCGTACCAGTGGGCGTCAGTCTGGGACTGCTGTTAGTTATACATATTTCAGTTTCACCACCGCAGCCGCGACTCAGTCGATTCAACAGTGAATTTCATCTTTATTATTATGTCATCAGTAGGAATATTTTATCTCGGTATTCCTGAAGGAAGAACTCAATTTGGCTCAGTGCGTTACAACTGGCGGGAACAAGGCGCAAAGAATAGTAAAAGCCACTCGAGTGGAGGGCTCCTTTTGTGACCTTCCACACGAGAGAGGCTAGAGGTGTCCCGCGTATTAGGTCGCTATCTCGATAGACAACCCACCTCACGGAACAGAAAGGGAAAAGTAGAGAGCCTACCTAACTTTACAAAACTAACCTCGTCAGCAGGAACTGCGGCAAGCTGCGGAAAAGGCACTCAGGGCCCTTGGGTGCGGGATGCCCATATATTGTGGCAAAGATAGGGCCTGCCAGATTATACTCCTTAGGGCTGGGACTACTGTGAAAACAGTATCTCCTCAGCGCATCGCGGGTATATCATCCTGCCCACAGTACAATCACGGCTCCCTCCGGCCCTCACCGTATTCGACACACTCTCCAATCAAAGTTTGAAGCAGACATTGCTCCCTTTCTTACAGATGGGATATCAATGCCCTTCTCTCTACTCCCCAGATCTTTCCGATCTACCCTCTCCCAGCTACGCTCTGGCCACTGCTCGGTCGTAGCAGATTACAAGTTCCGAGTAGGACAGATCGATCGCCCCTGTCAACTCTGCGGAATGGGCGAACAATCTATTCGTCGCCTCTTCTCGTGTTCTAGTCACCACTCTGATCTTTCGGTGAGCAGAGTCTCTAGCTGGACTCATTTGGGGCTGCGCGTTTCCTCGCATCTCGTCCTCTCTTTGACTTTCTCCCGCCTTCTCTGCCCAGGCCCTTCCGGAGCCTCCTTCCCAAGTTGGCATTGGTGGACCCTAACGATAGCAACGAACAACACAACATCGGAACCATTGGACATACAGTAGCGGCCTTAATATTAGGAACAGGATAACAAAGTTTCATATATGATATATATAGTTTAAAATTCTTTGCATGTACATTTATTAATTTTACGAAAAACTGTAGTTGGACCATACATTTATGAATTACATAGAAAGATTTTACATTTTAATGTGATAAGAGATGAGAATCTTATTCCGATGATGTCAACAAATGTTATGTACAAACGACTAAAGGTACTCAAATATCGTGGCATTTATCATTATTTCTTGCTCAAGTTCATTAGCTAGGCTCTTACCCTTGAATCAACAGTATTTGAGAATTATTTTCTACCACAAGACTGGCAACATGATAAAATAGTCGATTCAATTTGCCCACTGTTTGGTTGGAGGTTGAAAAGCGTTTTACTGTTTTTAAAAGCTGTATGTGCCTGTATTCAACTACCTGATATGCTTGTTCAACCGATGTCTGATTGTGCTTTTAAATGAAGGTACAAGGACTATTGCATAACCGAATACAATGTATAGATTATTTCGTGTGCCAAATAAGTTGACAACACTTCTATGGCCTTATTCCTGAACGACTATTTCACCTCTGTATTTACTATTGAAAATGTTACGAATACTCCTGAACCATCACCGATGCAAGTTGCTCCAATAAACACCTGTGTTTTCGCGGAGATCGAGATCCTTCTAGAACTTACCCACCTAAATGTGTACAAATCCACCGGCCCAGATAATCTTACTTCCCGTGTACCACGGGAAAGGGCCCCAGTCATCGTGAAGTCACTGCTCGAAATATTTAATCAATCTCTAAAAACGGGAGAAATTCCGCAGTATTGGAAACCAGCTAACGTGATACCGATACATAAGGAGGGGGTTAAGAAAAGCCCCAGCAACTATCGACCAATCAGTATTACATTGGTCGTCAGCACAACCGTCGAACGCTTCTTGAAAAAGCGCATCACTGATCACATGAGGATGCATCAGCTCATATCCGACACTCTACATGGCTTCCGAAATGGAAGAAGCTGCTTAACAAACCTACTGGACTTTTTCTCAAAAGTTACAAATGTTAAACATGAAGATATGGGTGGAGACCTTGTGTATTTAGACTTCCAAAAGGCTTTTCGTAAAGTCCCCAATCACCGGCTAATGAAAAAATTGAAAGTTCATGGCATCCAGGGTGACTATTTAAGATGGATCAAGGCATGGCTTACGGGTCGGCAGCAGCGAGTGAAGCTTGAAGGCGAGACGAGCGACTGGACACAGGTATCATCAGGGGTTCCACAAGGTAGCGTGCTTTGCCCACTTCTGTTCTCAATTTACATCAATGATATCGATCTTAACATCCGTAGTGAAATCAGTAAATTTGCGGATGATCCTAAACTATGTCATCCTGCCACAAAAAGAGCCGAGCTCCAACAAGACCTTGAACACCTCATGGAATGGAGCACAAGGTGGCAGATAAGCTTTAATGTCGACAAATGCTCAGTAATGCACGTAGGGCTGGTGAACCCTTCCACCCCATTGAAAATGAATGGGACGGAATTGGCTGCTGTCACACAACAACGTGACTTGGGAATCACTATTACAAACAAACTACAACGCAGTCAGCAAGTTGAAAGGAGCGTGAAAATGGCAAGCAGAGTACTGGGATGCATCACTAGAAATTTTGAATAGAAGTCCAATGACATCATCGTTCCCTTGTACAAGGCATTAGTGCGACCACACTTAGAATTTGCTGCTTAATTCTGGTCGTCACATCTATGCAAAGATATCGATAACACGGAAAGAGTCCAACGCAGAGCAGCAAAATTGATACCTCAGCTGCGAAACAAGCCGTATGAATGTCGCCTTAAGGTACTGGGTCTGATCTCTCTCGAGCAAAGACGAGTTAGGGGGCAACTAATAGAAACATTCAAGTATTTGAATGGCTTCAACGACGTACCTGTAACGGGACTCTTTGAAAGAGACCCCAATGATCGCTTGCGAAGCAAAATAATGCTCGAACAACAACCTTAGATCAGCAGTTCTTTTCCAATTTCATAGTCAGCATATGGAATAGCCTGCCTTCCGACGTTGTTGGTGCGGAGCCGGTCAACTCGTTTAAAAATCTCCTTGACATACATTGCGAGAGACATCCTCCACAGCCTAGAACTAGGACTCCTCTTCCACGAGTCGCAAGCACTTAACGGCCAAGCTCCCCAGGCCATCTTAAGCCGACTTCTTCTCTCTTCCGCTCCATCTATATTTTTAAGCTCCGCATATCAGCGGCTATCGATCATGCTTGCGTGCATTCGTGATCATCTCTGTGGCTGAGATTCTTCTCCCCTTTCTTTTTTCTGACTTCTTCTTCATCTTTTCGTTTCTCCAGTTCTCTATATCCTACTAACATAATGGCAATAGCCCATAGAAGGCCGGGGCGTAAGTTCTGGTGTCTCTTTGGGAATGGGCCTATTGGTTCGTCTACTGCCGCCTATCTAATCTAATCATCTAATCTAATCTTATTCTCTACGCTGATTGCTTATTTTGTAAATAGTTTTTAAATTGTGAATATTTTGTGTGAGAACAATAAAGGTCTTAATGGTGTTAATTGTAAATAAATATTGCACTTAAAAATAGAACATGTACATTTTGCCCTGGATATAAGCTAAGGAACCCTGTTGAATCTTCTCAATCAGTGTAATAATAATAAAACTATATTCAATTGAGGAATTTTCAAACAACTTAATTGTTAGTTTCGATTTGTACAAGACAACTGTCATATATTTATGAAACTCTTCTCACGCAATATGGCGGTAACAACCCGCAATGCAAATTTGACTTTTCCTTCATAGAGAAGGGAAGTTAATTTTGACATTGCTGGTATCGTGAGGACAAAAGTGTTGTTCATCATGTTGCCCGTGGATTTAAGACTGAAAAGATAATTACCGAAACCGAAAGCAGGCAGGACTTCAATGACTTCTAAACGAGAGAATCGATTGATTGTTAGAATACCTTTAATAGACCGCTGCGATACACTTGCATTAATTTCTCGTCAATATTGTGAGCAAACGGGGAAGGCAATCTCGAGGAAACCTGTTCGTCGCAGGTTAAATAAGGAAAAATCATTGGCTTGAATTCCAAAGCTTGATTTAAAAGAAAAACTAGAAAAGCACTCTGAGAGCTCATACCTCCGCCCAGAAAGTCATTATTAACGAAAAATCAAATTGGTCCTAAAACCAGGAATTGATTTTTATTATCACCAAAATTGGTTTATTTGCGCCTCTTGACATTAATAACAGTCGCTGGATATATTTTTAGACGATTCATCCATAACGTTTTGAAATATATTCTGAGAAACACTGAGACAGCATATAGTCAACACGGAAGCGGACGAGCTGATCATCACCAAGATTTGGTCACCTATGCCTTTCAATATTTCCAACAATTCCTTTAAATTTCATGGAGATCCGTCAATAACGTTTTGAGTTATGTTTTGACAAACAAAAACCAATACAGAGACAGACAAACGAACTAACAAATTACAAAAAATTGGTCAATTGCTTTCCATAACATTGTCAATAATTCCAGTCTTTTCCGCAGGAGATGCTGCAGCTTGCCCCTGTTACTGCTGATGAGGTTAGTTTTGTAAAGTTAGGTAGGCTCTCAATACTTCCCCTTCTGTTTCGGGAGGTGGGCCGCTGATCCAGGTGGCCGACCTATTCCTGCTGGAATTCTACCTTCTTGCATGTTTTTAGTTTCCTTCCCCTGTGCACAACTTGCGCCTTTTTCCTGCCAGTAGCGCACTGACCTCTCTGAGACCTGCTGTCAGAAAAGCCGAGACAAAAATCATTGATAATTTGAAAATGAGACATACCTCGCGTTCTAGTGGCGCACGAGCCTATTTTAAACCACAAGAATTTTCGCCGCGATACAGACATTGTATCCCTGATGCGCTAGTAAAACTTCTACTGTTACTCTCAATAATTCCAGCAAATTTCATGCAGATCCGTTCACAACTGTTGGAGTTCAGCTACCAACAATAATTAAAGGCAAACAAAAGCAAATTATAAGACGGATCTTCACCAAATGTTAATCAACTGTTTGTCCTAACATACCTAACATTTCCTATCAATATCATAATAATACGTGCATAACTTTTTCAGTTTTCTTGGTGACAAACAGACAAGCAAATAAACAAACGCCGACTAAAATAAAACCTTGTCGTAGAAATCAAAAGGTCCATTTTGACTTCACCACAGAGCATCTTGTATGGACACATGAACAATGGAATATGATTTTAGTGATGAATTCGCATTCAACTTGTTCAGATCTGACCGCATGGTGTCTGTTAGACGTAGAACTCATGAATGCTTGTCTCTCAGTGGGCAAAGATGACAGTGAAGTTTGGAGGTGGAAATGTAATGGTGTGGGGTATAATTACGTCAGCAGGAGTTGGTCCCATTGTACGCTTACGTGGAAAAATTAACGCCAGCGTATATAAAAAACTTCTCCCCCAACATGCAACTCCTCACTTAATAAGTAATACTATTGAAAGCCAAATCTTTACGCAAGACAATGTGGCTTGCCACAAAACTAGAAAATTAGCAAGATTCCTATTGAAATCGCCACCTGACTTTAGTGCCGTTCAGGATGCTTGCAAGTTCATCGGAGAGAAAGCTTGGTACAGCAGTCCTCGAAATCTGGATGATTTGTGGCGTTTTATGAAGGAAGAATAGGAAGGGATCCCTACTAACTTTTGTAAGAAATTAATTACCTAAGCAAGCCGAAGAGGTTGTGTTTTCGTCGGGTATGTCTGTCTGTTATTCCCTTTCGCTGTATGTCATCAAGATAACTCAAAAAGTTATGGACGATTTTGATGAAATTCACAGGGATTGGTAATTAACTTTTGGTGAAGATCCGTTCATCCGTTTGTTTGGCTGTCTGATTTTTTCAATGCCATAACTCAAAAAGTTATGGAGTTTCATAAAATTTACATGAGTTTTTAGGCTTATTACGAAGAGTAAATGATCAAAGTTTCGTGATGATCTGTTTGTTTGTGTGTTTGATTTTATGCTTATTAGCGCAATAACTCAAGAAGTTCTGAACGGATCCTCAATAAAATTGCAAAAACTGTTAATAGAATCAAAAGGCTCAAATGATTAGATTTTGGAGTTGATACAAAGAAAATCATGGTTTCAGAGGCAATTTGAATTTTTCGTTCCGTTGTCTTGCTTGGCGGAGGTAAGCGCTCTCAGATTGCTTTAGTTTGTTCATGCGTTCGAAGAAGAAATGAAATCATCCAAAGTAAAAAAAAGTTCACTAAATATTGAATTTTTATTGGCGTTCGTCATATACAAAGGTCAATAATTAATGATATATATTATAAGGATTTCTGCTGTGTTCATTAATTTTAGGTCAGGGCAAGATGGACATTTTTTGCTTGCAATTGAATATATATTTACAGTTAAAGATAAATGTAGGATCCTTGTATACAATTCATACAAATATGTCCCAAATACATTTTGTGGAAATTTAATCAATGTACATGCATATATTCAAAGTAATTACTCTTTAAAAAATTGTTCTGCTCCGTATGTGTTGGTACTACTGACCACTCGCACCTTGTTATGTCCCTGGATCTGAATTAGATGGTTCTTGAGTACTGACCATCCACATCGTTTGTGGAGTGAGCTAAAGGGTTCAATTTTTGGGGCTGAACCTTCGTTGCCGCCTCTTGTTGGTCCCGGTGGGGCTATCATTGCTGATCCCTTGGCTAGGGTGGAGCTCTTGTCGGAACACTTTGACGGAAAGAAGAGCAGACACGTGTTGTCATTACTACATAATTGTCACCCTGAACCTCGTTTCACTTCTTTGGCATTCAGATTTGCTACAATCAAGGTGCTGCTCGAGGGCTTTTTTTTATCCTTATGGAGGTGTGGACCCGGTGGGCATGTTTCCTCTGTTTTGTAAGCAACTTGCTGGCGTTCTTGCCCCTAAGCTAGCAGCGATCTTCCGGCGCCTGATACGGCTAGGAAATTTTCCGCGTTGTTGGCGTACTGGAAATATTACTCCTATTCCCAAAGGTCCAGTGTCGCCCCATATAGCCAACTACCGACCCATTACGCTGACGCCCATTTTGTCGAAGGTGTTCGAGAAAATGGTAGCTTATAAGCTTGGCCGCTTTGCTGAGGTTACGGGTTTGCTGCCTGCCGGTCAGTTTGCGTACAGAACTGGTTTAGGTTGTTGTGACGAATTGTTGTCGGTGTCACACCATATACAGTCTGCGCTGGATTGTGAGTCTGAGGCACGCCTTGTACAGTTGGACTTTAGCGCGGCATTTGACAGGGTGAACCACAAGGGTTTATTGTACAAGCTTTAGTCTTATGGTATGGGTGGTAGGGTTCTGCCCATCATTCGGGTTTTGTTTCTGACCGAACGCAGAGTGTGTCTGTTGACGGCGTTTTAAGCGCCCCAGTCGCGGTGGAGTCTGGTGTCCCTCAGGGTAGCGTACTTGGCCCGCTGTTGTTCGTTCTGTTTACTAGTGATATGTTCTCTTCGCTGGAAAACACAATGATCAACTATGCCGATGATTCCACTTAGATAGCTGTGATACAATACCACGCATGCGTAATGCTCTCGCCCAGTCTCTGAATAGGGATTTGTCCCCGCATTAGTGCCTGGTGTTCGGCCTGGAGTATGAAGTTGATTGTCAGTAAGACCAAGTCGATGATTATCAGTCGATCTCGGACCCTTGTACCGCAGCATCCACATCTGGATATAGCCGACACCTTGCTTTAGGAGTCTGGCTCCTTGGAGAATCTCGGTGTTGTTTTTGATGAAAAGCTTACCAATGAGAAGCATTATAGGAGACTGGTGTCACGTGCTTCCAGTAAGATTGGACTTTGCGTAAGGTGTATTCTGTGTTTGGTGACAGTGAGGGTTGTCCGTAGATACTTTTATACTTTTTTGCTACCTGTCTTGGAGTATTGCTCACCGGTCTGTGCTTCAGGCGCTGACAGTCACTTGCGTCTGTTGGACCGACTTGTTAGTTGAGCCAGAAGGCTGTGCGCGGGTAATGATTTGGTGAACCTGCCCTACAGGAGAAGGGTTGCCGAACTCTGTATGTTTTACAAGGTGTACAACAATGAGAGGCATTGGTTGTATTCGTCTGTCCTTGCACTTAAGGTGTGTTGGAGAGAAACACCTGCTGCGGTCGGTGCGCTCACTTTCACGTTGGAGGATGTTAGATGTCGAACTAATCAGTTCAGTCGTTGCTTCGTACCCGGGTCTGTTGGGGTTTGGAATTCTTTGCCGGCATCGGCTTTCAGTCGTGTTGGCCTGCAGGCGTTTAAGACAGCTGTTAATGGCTTTTTGCTGGGTTTCCTTAAGCAGTGTTTCGGGCTTCCCGGCATTGCAATGTGCTTCATTTGGGTCGTCGTATCTGTCCGTGGTGGCCCTTGCGTAAAGTTTTATTAATAATTTTGAAAGAAAACTGAAGCTCGGGTTTCACACGTGAAACGACATTGCGAAATTGATCTTGATGTATTTTTTAGCCCATGGGATGATCTTTTCTTCGTTAGATATATTCAGGACGGATCTGGCAATGCGATTCGCACTATTTGATACCTCTCTGATCACCCTGCACCGGGTGTTTCTGGATTTTAGATTCAAGCCCAACACCTTCAAATATTGCAGCACTGGTCGCACCAGTATGGCTTTTACCTGCCTAAGTAATTTCCGCATTATCTCTCTGGTTTGTTTCTTCTATTCCCAATGTCTTTCCTATCCTCGGCGATGGGGCTTTTCACATGTGGCTTTATATTTATTTTTGCGTCTCGTCCCATTTCTCTCTCTATATCCACATCAGGGATATAAGTTTGCAAGGCTTTGGGCAGTCTGCGGCTTCTCCTAAGCTGTCAAACGTACGTCTTTCCTTGGCAGACTCTCGTACCTACAACGCATCGTAACATATTAGATAATGAAGCATAGCACATAATTGCATCAATTGTCTTGAAAATTTAAAGCAATATTGAAAGTCCATAGAAATTACTTATCCGAGCAATTTGTAAAAGACAGGCATGGTATTTGTTAAAAAAAAAAAGTTAAAAGGGAGACAAAAAATGTCACTGTAAGCCCATCCGTTTCCTGGACCTGATCATAAAACATAACGTTGTTAGTATCACGTCCTAAATAGAAACAAAGCCTGCAGTTAAACAGACTCGGAGGTATTTCCAAGAATTACTTTAGAGACCAAAATTAAATCTTGAAATAAAGTTCCCAATCTGTTAGGGGGAAGGTATGGCTGGCACATAATAATAGTGACAGCAGAGCATGGTTACACGCGCTCACATGACTAAAACTACTGAGCGCAGATAGTCATAAAACAGCACAAGCAGGCTTAGCAGAAACCTTCTTTGTATTGAGGCTCCCTTCGATACTGTATCATATATGGAGAAAATTTTGAAAAAAGTTGTAATAAGGCGTGACACGCAGTTTATATCAAAACCAGTTGGAACTTGTGGAATTTCCACAGAGCAAAACCAATGCTCTTGAGTGATATCTCAGACCCGTACCATGCATACGAAACTTGAAAACATGTTCCAAGTCAGACAGTAAACCTTTCACCTATGACCTTGGAGCAGTAGCAGCTTATATGTGAACCTGACTCCTTCTCCTATAGAACTCTTCCCAGGTCGTATCAAGGACACCCTAAGTTTCCCCTATTTACTACTGTTGAAGTGAAACAGACACACTAACTGAGGGAGGAACATTCAGCTCATTACGTAGATAATTATTTCTTGCGTGACGGTTCATCAGTAGGGAGACACTGTGTAAGTATCAGACTAACATACAAAAAGTAGTAGTAGTATAGGAGGAACAATTATCAGGTGCATCCTGCCCATGAAGCAGGTACATCACTTGCTGTTGACCTACGCTGTACACTCAAAACTAATTATTAAACTAGAGAGCAATCAGAGAGCGCATACCTCCGTCAAGCAAGGCAACGGAAAAAAAATTCAAATTATTCCTAAACCATAATTTTCTTTGTATCGACACTAAAATCAAATCATTTACACCTTTCGATAGTATTAACAGTTTCTGAAGAACGGTTCATAATTTTTTGAGTTATGCTGATAACAAACATTGTGATAAACATAAGTAAAATACTCAAACGGACCAGCCGATCATCACCAAAATTTAATCATTTATGTCTTTTAGCATTACTAACAAGTCCTGTAAATTTCATAGAAATTCATACATAACTCTTTCATAATTGTACTAACAAGCAAAAAATCAAACGCAGCAATGAACACACGAACGAACTAACAGATCATCACAAACATTTGGTGATTTACTCTTCGTATTATACCTAATAATTCATCTAAATTTCATGAAAATCTATTCATAACTTTTTGAGTGATGGCCCTAAGAAAAAATGGGCAGTCAGACAAACAAAAAAACAGATGAACTGATTTTCACCAAAAGTTAATCATCTGTTACTGTTAACATGCCTAACAATCCATACAAATTTCGTAAGGATCCGTTCATTAGTTTTTGAGTAATCTTGGTGACGGACAAACAAAGAGACAAACACGAGAAAAACGGTACGTCCTCGGCGGAGGTAATGAGGAATTATCCCAACTCACACCAACTAGCGCATTGAGGACGAATCAACAGGGCTGGCGACACGGTCACTTCACTCAAGAAGCCTATCAACGTTATTATCACATTTAGGACGATCCAGCATAGCAAGCGACACGGTCAGGGCTTCAGTCACAAAACATATTTTCGACGTAACTAGCACAGTTAGGACGATCCAGCATAGCAAGCGACACGGTCAGGGCTTCAGTCACAAAGCATATTTTCGACGTAACTAGCATAGTTAGGACGATCCAGCATAGCAAGCGACACGGTCAGGGCTTCAGTCACAAAGCATATTTTCGAAGTAACTAGCACAGTTAGGACGATCCAACAGGGCAGGCGACACGGTCAGGGCTCCAGCCGTGTTCCCAGTTCAGGCACGATCGTTAACGAAGCTCAGGAGAGGGAACCGACATGATTGGACGTCCGCTCCAAGTAATTGGCTTATTGGACCAATAAAAACGGAAAACCGAGGCAAAATTTTAGGGGGATTTTAAAAGAGGAAGCG
>LQNS02278145.1:16744385-16754715 GCA_001587735.2 Parhyale hawaiensis | reverse complement strand
GGAATTTTCGGTGATTTAGTGATCATATTCATAAAATCTGCCTGGATTTCTGGAAAGGAAAAGGGGCGGAGATTTTCGTGCGATCCAAACGCCCCCCCGTAATTCGCGTCTTTCTTTCCAACTGCCGCCGTAAAATTCACCTGAAGGGGACGCAATTACAGGATCCGAGGGTCCGTTCGCTGTTCGAGATGATCGCAGAACGGATCTCCTCACGGCACGTAATTATGGCGCGCTGCCGCTGGATATCAACGGATATCTACGCGCGGATGTCACTGAGAACCGCCTAAGTGAAAGTGGATTATATTTTTCTTAACCCTTTACCGAGGAAGTGAATATATGAATATTTCCATCATGCTACTTCTACGAAAGTATACTACAGCCGCCCAATAGAAGGTAATCGTTGATGGATGACAGGGATATCCATAAATCAAAGATGAGCGATGCGGATCTATTCGGTCGTAAAAAATAACAAATGAATTAACATTCACGACTTTTTACTACAAATCTGTGCTTGTTATGCTGCTTCTGCAAGAAAGATGCACACTGCAGCCGCGAGCTTCATCTTTTATGTAACAACTAGTGTACCAAGTCGTCAATATGACGGCGCAGAAATCATGACGACAGTTCTCCGTTGCCACACAGTTGTTACTACAATTCCCAAGTTAACGGCAAATAGGAGATGAGCGTTTTCTATTCAGGAACTCAACTGTTCTTGTTCTTCAATGAACATGCAGAAAATTCGTCATTTAATATAGCAGGCAGTCAAGCGTCACTCAAAATATTAACTTCCACTCGGTATCACGGATAAGTCATGATATAATATCAAGGGAAAACTTTAGCTAAAGCGAAAAGCATTAATATTGTTTCGTTAACGAAGGAAATCAAGTTCGGAAAATAATTGATATAACGATATTTTCAGTAGGAAGAAAGTACGAATCATTACGTATAAGAGTGCTAAGAGAAGCTATCATCAGTGCTTCGATTTTAACGCTGGCAAAGTAAGAAGAACATTCAAATATATGGCAACCGCATTCTTCGGCCAATATCTACAATTTGGACTATTTTTGCTCTTTGGTTTACATCAGAGTTTGACAAGATAGCCACAGTCTTCAACCTGACCTGGCGTAAGTTTTGCCTATCTATTTTCTTCACACATGACAGAAAAATGGACAGCAACTAGTATCACCCGTGGAAATTTCATTGTTATAGTTCCTAACATACAGCAATATTAAACTACGCTTTTGTAACTTACTTTAGTTTGAGCCAACGCAGCGCTTCTAACCTAACTAAAGTCTTGTAACACTGACTGAAGCTGTGGATCTCAGGAGTATTCCACATCACGTACTTGCATCATGACAAAAACCATAGAAATACGGTGAGCAATGCAATTATGAGTCCCACTGTTCGGAGGTAGTTTTGCACTGTTCTTATCCACATTCACTGGCTGTTCGTTAGCTCCTTTCCTTCAAGTTTGCTAATAATTTAGCCTTTCATAATCTTACAAGTTTTATTGTCATCAGTGAAACTGAGTTAACAGTTTTGCATGACCTATGGACATTCTACAATAACTCATCTTATTTCTGTTTTACTTAGTACGATTGTAATAAGATAAAGATAGAGCAGACTCCGCTAACCGATTCTCATTACCGGAACCATTTTCTTTGTGATGTTTGATTTCTTTTGCCACAGCACTTTCGATTCAGAAATCCTCACTTTGTGCTCACAAACATGTATCCTGCCTTCGCATCTTGCTGCTCTATGAATGTCGGGAGTCACTAGCAAAGTGAATATCGTAAGTTGAGAAAAATAGAAAATCGGTAGGTATGATACACTTTAGGCATTCACTTTGAAGCCTACTGAAGTTATTACCAGAAGCGAAAAAACACAGTTATGGCTGAAGCCCCAAAGAAAATCAGAGCGCCTTGCAAGTTAAATGCCCGGCGATCTAATACTGAAAGCGTAACGTACAGACGGATGGACGATGTATGGAACCACAAGCAGAATCCTTTATCTAATAATACACAGTTATTTGTTGGTTGCTTGCTCCTTTGGTTGGTTCTTTCCGTGGCGCTCATCAGAATTTAGGGAAGAGAAAATTCATCTACTGAATACAAAATGAGTTACGAAGAAATTTCAGCCTTGAATTACGATGTCAAATGTAGTTTCTAGAATATATGCTCGAAAGTCGAAATACTGCATATAATGAAGCCAGCTTCGCTATGATAAGTAGCGAGGTACGATTTAATATGATTCTTCTTTTGAGTGTGAAAGGCTGCGTCATCGACGGAGCTTTTGATCCTGTCGTGTATAAGCTATTTCGCACATTTTTTAGCTGAATTTCTTCGTAGCAATTGAAGCTTGTCGCTGAGCAGAGGCCCAAATTTTTTCATTTCTTATTGCAGCCAAAATTTAATCGTGTTGGTTCAATTAGCTCTTGGTATCCAGGACACAGTAAGCACTGAGAATTTTCGGTGCATTCTTTTGATTGAACTATACTTTCTTGGTGCTACGTGACTTTGATTAAAGCATTCACAAACTGATATTGGGGCTTTTACTTGAGGGAGGGAAATTTTGCTCTTGCAAACTCATGACGGCACAACATTCGTTACTTTAATGGAAGCTCAAGCTTACAGCTAAGAGGCATATTTTTTTTCAACAAAACCTGTACCGCAAGCTGGAATAACAAGTTTCATTGGGAAATTATTGCTGTCATTTTTGACGCCCTGGTATTTTCTGGGAATGGGACTGTAGGACACTCTACTGCCAGTTATCTATTCTAGTAATGTTATAGATGTTCAACGTCAATATTCACACTTAAGCATAGTGGCACTGTAGTATTTCATGTCCAACCAAGTTACAGTGAATATCGATACCTGTCACACATCATCGGAAATATATAGAACAAAGTTTTAAATCGGCCTGAAGTTTATCCAAGACTGTATCTGGGATGTTCTTTTTTAATCCAGGACACGATACTTATTTCGGCAGTACCTGCTGAGCTGAGAATATGAATTCCGTTCCGCGTATGCAGCGTTACAAGTAATGAAAACACTTCGCTTACGAGAGAGGAAAGAACACGAAAAGTGAACAGTAGATATAATATGTGAATAATGAGAGAAATTCAGTGCTCGGAAGAACTACAACCTTGACGATATATAAAACATCAGCAGTATCAGGAGCAGCACAGTGGACGGCGTGGACGATTGGAAGGGACTGCTGAGCTCTAAACTGAGGGAGACTTACACTGTATAATAATATGCTCGTAGGTACACGCAGTGAATTTTCTCGATGTCTAAATTTCTGTGTGAATGTAAAAGATAGTTAGAAATTATTCACAAAAGAATTATATAAATGTAAATAAATAATAGACATGTGCACATCAATAAATAAGAAGAGATTTTGAAACTCGACCTGTAGTTTTCACATAGTATATGAATGCCTTCAGATAACGTTCGCTGATGGGCGCGATATGGGAGGGCGGAGCAGCTGAGGACCGTGGAATGGTGCCAGTCCACCCACTTCTGGATATCAACGAATATTGACTCATAGGTTTGACTGACAGCCTCTGGGATCAATAATCTTGTTAGCGTTTCATGAGTAACGAACTTGTCACATAATAGGGAAGTAGTGGCTGCAATCTTGATGGTGCAAGATGAACGAAATAACGAAACTGTCATTAACTTTTAAACACTGGTCTACGGGCCGTTTGTTTCATGAGGGGTACACCAGCAATGAAATCTAAGAGCAAAATGTTATTGAATCGCAAGCATTAATTTATTTTTCTTAAATCCTTATTTGGCGAGGGATGGGTTAAATGGACCTTTGTGCATTGACATAATACAAGGAGTAATTATTTAGAATAATAATTATTATTTATATCAATTGTTTGAGCCTCCCTAGACACAACTATGGTGATTCAGAGGAAAAGGAAGAAACATGAAGTATGTCGATGGAAACGTGGAACCCACGCACGAAGGTAAAGCAACGCGCATGGCAACAACAAGTCAGGAAAGAAAAGAACAGAACAAAGCATTATCAGTAAGAATAAGAAAAGGGAGGAAGCAAAGCGGGCACAAAAGACGGACGTCCCGATGGCCTAGCTAATGGCAAAGGTAACTTAAAACATCCCCCTGTGGTTGCTGCTCCCCATAACACAGCATGTGAATATTTAGAAACTGTAGGAATAAGCTTGCTTATGGATACCATAAGAACTTCAGCACGACGCTTACCAGGCCACGTAATAATGACAATGTGCAAGAGTACGATTACCCAGACATCTGCCCGTGGTCTGCTGAGAGACGCCATAACATCTTGCTGCGTCATCATCGTGTTGGCTTATATCAAAATTTTGTCATATAAGACAAATGTAACTACTAGAATAGTTCGTTTTGGGTAGGCACTACTCACTCTACATGGAATGCACCTGATACATTTTACTAGAAAAATACTCTGAGAGAGCGTACCTTCGCCACGTAACGCAATCCTAACGATTAATTCAGATTGATCCCGAATCCAGGATTTCTTTCCAATCATCATCATCATCATTAAAACTTGATCAGCTGTTCCTCGTTGAGTTTCCAACAGGTTTTGTAACTTTCATGAAGATCCGTTGGTAAGTTTTTTAGTTATGTTTCGACAAACAAAAAGCAAGCGGAGAGACAACCAAATCGAAGAACACACCATCACCAAAATTTGGTCATTCGTTTCTCTTAACATTTTCAACAAATTTTATGGATAACCTTTCAAACTAATTTTGCTAAGTTACTGACAAACAGAAAAACAAAACAGAGACAAAGAGACAAACAGACGAACAAATCATCACCAAAGTTGGTCATAAGGTCTTTATATCTTAAAAGTTCTTACAAACTTTATGAAGATCTGTTCACAACTTTTTGACTTATGTTAAAAATAAAACAGCTTTACAAACAAACAAACAAAACGTTTGAACAGATTTCCAGCAGAAGTTAATCATCTGTTCCTCCTAGCATGCCTAGCAATCCCTGTACATTTCATATAGATGCGTCAACGATTTTTGAGATATCTTGATGACAGAAACTGGGTAAACATGCAGACACACAAACTCTGATACAAATATGACCTCCTTGGCTTTGGTAATTATATACAAATAAAATAAGACTACATAAGCTATTAGATGGACCGCGTCTACGAGCACCTTCCCGTAGGACCTACCAGACTGCGCAATTACGAAAGGACTTCAATCTGTTTACGCTGGATCCCCGGGAGGACCTTCGCGTAGAGCTCAAGAGAAGGATCTTATCGGCGATGGCTGTCACCCTCCTTGTCTTAAAGCTGAGGAGGTGGTCATCGACCGCTTTGTAGGGTATGATAGAGATTTGAAGTTGTGTGTTTGTCCCTGTTAAAAGGTTTATTGCACTTTGACCGTCTCAATTGAACACTAACATCCAATGGACTAGCATTAGTTCATCTGTGGCTAAGTTCCTCAAAGAATACTTGCAGAGTAAACTAACGGGTTTTGGAGCATTTATAACCAAGTTTTTTTTTAATGCAAACAATTTGAACATTTACTTTTTATTGTCATGTAAAAGGCTCAGATACTTGCTCTTTACAGCAATGAGTTCTCCCAATGAACTAATTATGTCAGCATTTTCAAAACAACGGGAAATGCTATTGTAATCGTAATGTTGGTTATTGAAACAACCACAGCAGTTAATCTTTTACGTTTGCTCAAAAATATCGTCCAAGTTAAAGTGTCCTGCTTGGGCGACACCACCGCACGAAGGTTGGCTCTTTCACCACCCTAATGATTCTAGAAGAATTTCAAATGTTGCTGTTTCTAAGAAAGGGGTGCGTAATACGAACAGCAAAGGGTTAATGGAGGCTAAAATAAACTGTGGTGTCCCTCGGCAGACGCTACTCCTAGTAACACAGAATGGGCAAACCGAACCATCTTCAGCTGATATAAATGAGGCAGTTATATTTCCTTCGCTGCATGTATAGCTATAGCAACGCAAAACAAACATGCAACGGTGTAACTCATACTGTAGTACTCTTAGGGAGACAATTCAATCTTTAGCATTCCTAGTAAAAATTTTATGTAATTGTTTTAAGGTTGCGACAACTGATGCCAGGACACCCTGTACCATCGAATGCCCAACATATGAGCGGATGTGCAGCTTGTAAGTCGTTCAACTCAGCGACGTAATCGTTCAGTAAGAGAAAAAATCTTTTCCTCTATTTCATTTTGAAGATCTAATATAGCATTCATTCATTACAGGCCAGTTATACACGTCATCCAATGATTTGCAGTAAATGTTGGTTCACCAACAAATAGTTATGCCTGTAGTATTTTACACATCGCAAAATGTAGCGAAATGTGCTTCTTATAATCAGTTAGTTCGCCATATGCCCGCTTTTAAGCCTTTCACTAATGATAATAACCATATTAGCGTCCTCCGCGCATTTGTGTTTTACTGTTCAGTCGGAGAATAAATATCTCAATCACTCACAATATTAAAACTCTAGCTAAAATTGTTCTGAAAGATGATTCATAAAAATTTACACATCAATATTATCGTCATAAAGAATCCTTTAGCTGTTATCCGTAAAACAACAAACACACGCAGGCCTCTTAACACCAAACACTAGCACTAAAAATGACTAATCCATAGACCTGTGAACAACATTGATATGGACCGCGCTCTCGAGATTTTTCACTGATGAATTATGCAAGAAAAGCTTAGGGATTACACAAATATGTCCAAGTATTTATTTTACTATCCATAGAAAATAAAATAAGTACATACCTACATAGTTTTTAGAGATAACCTCGAATATAAGTTCAGTTAGGATATAATAGCAAGCGTCACATGTGATCGATTTGTGGTATCTTTTGTGCACCATTTAATTTATTATACAATATTTTGTCTGAAGGTATCTGAAAAATTCAATTAGAACGTACACCCGTTCTAGCTACACTATTGTTAACTCTTTGAGAGGCATAATTTATACATGATATATATATTTCGATACGGACGATTATATAGATGGCCAACAATTTTTTTCTATACGGACCATTAGATGATCGGCGTCTCGTTATAGGTACCATGAATCCGGTGCGTCTATCATCCCGGGCAGTCAAATAGCCTGATAATCAACCTGACAACTATTTAAAATATCATAGATTTTCTCCGGCTTAGTGTCATATGAAGGAAAAAAAATCTACGTTTGAACGCACGCCCACTTCTCGACAGATACCAATGAAAGTGAAGTGCATTCCGCTTTTTATTATCTTTTAAGTTTTGTTTGCAGCTACTATGTCAAAGTTTTCATAGTTATTGGATACAGTCAGTGTAATAAACTATAAATATATTTTACAAATAGATTGTCCCTTGATGATGATTCATGATTATAATTATATTAGTTGTTTAAGCCTCTCTATACACAACTACGGTGATTTAAGAGAGGAAACGGAAGGGACATGCAGTATGTCGATAGATATGTGGAACCCATGCACAAAGGTAAACCGACGTGCATGGCAACAGCAAGTCGGGGAAAGAAGAGGAAGAACAGATGAAAGTAAGATCAGTATTAATACCAAATCAGGAAGGAAGCTAAGTGGGCACGAAAGATAGACGTCCTGAAGGCCTAGCTAATGGCTCAGGTAACCTACACAAACCTCCTGGGGCGCTGCTCCCCATAACATAGGATGAGGGAACCTAACTAACCTTACCCTATGGCCCATCCTATGCACCCTAAGGGGATGATGATTTATAAAAGAATCGAAAGCTTGAACCTAAATTGAGTTTCATTACAGCCCTTGTCCTCTTAGCAACTATAAATATAATTTCCTTTTGAATTGTACTTTAAAAGTTGAGTGGAAACTGTTAAATAACAACTAAAGAATATGATAGTGCATATTCTCAAGCCTTCCGGTTTCATTCTGTCGCTCCACAATGAATGATTCGGAGATTTGCTTTGATTTACATTGTTCCCTTGATGCTCATTCTCATTTTAATGAACCGATCTATGACATACATCGAAGATTACTTGTAATGGTTTAGAGAACTTAGGATGATCTTTCAGATTTTGCTAATAAAGTTCTAAAATCATCTCTGCATATGTTACACAATTGGAGCAACGGCAAAAGCAGACCACTGCGAAGTTCCATATCACATTATTATTATGGCAATAAAGTCTTATTTAGAGACAGCTCGTTCCGCATCCACATACATGGAAACATAACACAAGTCTCGTTGTGCAAACCAATTTGGAAGCTGTCGAAGAGTTCACTTGTTCGGTACTTTGACAATAAACATCACTGCGGCGCTCACACGACAACATGTACAATTCACATCTCGAGATCTAGAAATGCCGCCCGTAACATTCTACTTCAAAAACAATTTCCTGACATAGTAGCAAAGTCAGACTGCCAAGGAAAACACGGCTGTCAAGAGCACGCGCTGTTGTTGTTGAAGGGGTCGAAAAAGTTTTCACTTTTTCAGGAGAATATTTCATCATGATTGTGGGTCATAATGGCAAACGACCCTCGCTTGGCACAAACATGAAAAAAATGGTAGACGAAAAAAAAAAAAGGGAGCGAAGAAGCCTGGAAATTCCAGAAATGTCCGTTAAAGCCTCCAACAGTTTCGCGCAGTAAAAAGCGCCTTTTCTCGAGGAAAGGCATGGGATATATTTCAACAATTTGTAAGTTAAAAAGCTGAAGTTGTCGATTTCTTCCAGCAAATGAAAAGAGTCTCTGCAGCTCTCAGAAATGTAGAAGTATAACACTGGGCAACAATGCAATGTAGCAAATATAATTTTTGAGTTACTACAAGTCTTTATCAATATCTTACAAATTTAACCACCCCAGACACAATAACAGTGATTCAAGAGTGAATCAGTTAAACAATGTTTTAGTAAGTTTTTTACAGTATTCAGTTATATAGCAGGTATATAATTTAGTTCATTTAGGTACGAAAAGGTAGGTCCCTGATATACCTATAGTATTACTACAAGTCTTTCATCATTGTAATGCCCGTAATCAAGTGAACCAAGTTTTCTTCTGATGAAAAATGGTGCCACATAGCATTGAAAGCGTCTCAAACATGAAATATATTTCAATGTATTTCAATGGCACAGTTGACACAGCTAGTACAGTTGCTTTTGGAACACAAATAACAATTTTTATCAAGTATAAAATTATTTTAGAAAAAAATGACGTTCGTCTTCAATGAGTTACTTTAAGACAATTGGCGGAAATGGGCAATCAAGAAGTTCCGGTCGATTTTTACTTTCCCGCCACACACAAAAACAAAAATTACTCAACAGAGAAGACCTCTGAAGCCTGGCCTTTGAAGTCGCGCCTATGAAGCCAAGGTCTCTAAAGAACGGGCCTCTGATGCCCGAGGCTCTGAAGCCCGGCCGCGAAGGCCGACCGCGAATCCCGGGCTACTGATGCTAGGGCCTCTGAAGCTCTGGGCACTGAAGCTTGGGCCACTGAAGCTCTGGGCACTGAAGCTTGGGTCTCTGAAGCTCTGGGCACTGAAGCTTGGGCCACTGAAGCTCTGGGCACTGAAGCTTGGGTCTCTGAAGCTCTGGGCACTGAAGCTTGGGTCTCTGAAGCTCTGGGCACTGAAGCTTGGGTCTCTGAAGCTCTGGGCACTGAAGCTTGGGTCTCTGAAGCTCTGGGCACTGGAGCTTGGGCCACTGAAGCTTTGGGCACTGAAGCTTGGGCCACTGAAGCTTGGGCCACTGAAGCTTGGGCCACTGAAGCTCTGGGCACTGAAGCTTGGGCCACTGAAGCTCTGGGCATTGAAGCTTGGGCCACTGAAGCTCTGGGCACTGAAGCTTGGGGCTCTGAAGCTCTGGGCACTGAAGCTCTGGGCACTGAAGCTTGGGCCACTGTAGCTCTGGGCACTGAAGATTGGGCCTCTGAAGCTCTGGGCATTGAAGCTTGGGCCTCTGAAGCTCTGGGCACTGAAGCTTGGGATTCTGAAGCTCTGGGCACTGAAGCTTAGGCCACTGAAGCTCTGGGCACTGAAGCTCTGGGCACTGAAACTTGGGCCACTGAAGCTCTGGGCACTGAAGCTTGGGTCACTGAAGCTTTTGGCACTGAAGCTTGGGCCACTGAAGCTCTGGGCACTGAAGCTTGGGCCACTGAAGCTCGGAGCACTGAAGCTTGGGCCACTGAAGCTCGGAGCACTGAAGCTCGGAGCACAGAAGCTCAAGCCGCTGAAGCTCGCAGCACTGAAGCTCGGGCCACTGAAGCTCGGGCCACTGAAGCTCGGGCCACTGAAGCTCGGGCCACTGAAGCTCGGGCCACTGAAGCTCGGGCCACTGAAGCTCGGGC
>LQNS02278145.1:16732961-16743092 GCA_001587735.2 Parhyale hawaiensis | reverse complement strand
CGGGCCACTGAAGCTCGGACCACTGAAGGTCGGACCACTGAAGCTCGGGCCACTGAAGCTCGGGCCACTGAAGCTCGGGCCACTGAAGCTCGGGCCACTGAAGTTCGGGCCACTGAAGCTCGGACCACTGAAGGTCGGACCACCATAGCTCGGGCCATAGTCACTGGATCCCACCGTTTGGCTGCGGCGCACCACCTTCATCAGGAGACCTCAACCGTACCAGTGGGCGTCAGTCTGGGACTGCTTTTAGTTATACATATTTCAGTTTCACCACCGCAGCCGTAACTCAGGCGATTCAACAGTGAATTTTATTTTTATTATTATGTCATCAGTAGGAATATTTTATCTCGGTATTCCTGAAGGAAGAACTCAATTTGGCTCAGTGCGTAACGACTGGCGGGAACAAGGCTCAAAAAATAGTAATAGCCACTCGAGTGGAGGGCTCCTTTTGTGGCCTTCCACACGAGAGAGGCTAGAGGTGTCCCGCATATTAGGTCGCTATCTCGATAGACAACCCACCTCACGGAACAGAAAGGGAAAAGTAGAGAGCCTACCTAACTTTACAAAACTAGTCCGTCAGCAGGAACTGCGGCAAGCTGCAACATCTCCTGCGGAAAAGGCACTCGGGGCCCTTGGGTGCGAGATGGCCATATATTGTGGCAAAGATAGGGCCCGCCAGAGAAAAATGAGGCAGACAAACAAACAAACAAACAAACAAACAAACAAACAAACGGATGGACATATCTTCACCAAAAGGTAATCATCTGTTCCTCTTAACATACCTAGCAATCCCTGTAAATTTCATCGAAATCGGTTCATAACTTTTTGAGTTATCTTGGTGACAGACAGAGAGACAGACAAAACACGATGAAAACATAACCTCTTTGGCGGAGGTAATAAGGCGTGGCACGCAGTTTATATCAAAACAAGTTGGAACTTGTGGAATTTCCACAGAACAAAATCAATGCTCTTGAGTGATATCTCAGTTAATCATCTGTTCCTCCTAACATACCTAACAATCCCTGTAAATCTCGTCCGAATGGGTTCAGAACTTTTTGAGTTATCTTGGTGACAGACAGACAGACACACAGACACTGACAAACACGACGAAAACATAACCTCTTTGGCGGAGGTAATAAAACCTTGGCGTAGAAATCAAAAGGTCCATTTTGACTTCACCACAGAGCATATTGTATGGACACATGGACAATGGAATATGGTTTCAGTGATGAATTCAAATTCAACTTGTTCAGATCTGACCGTATGGTGTCTGTTAGACGTAGAACTGCTGAACGCTTGTCTCTCAGTGTGCAAAGATGACAGTGAAGTTTGGAGGTGGGAATGTAATGGTTTGGGCAATAATTACGTCAGCAGGAGTTGGTCCCATTGTACGCTTACGTGGAAAAATTAACGCCAGCGTATATAAAAAACTTCTCCGCCAACATGCAACTCCTCATTTAATAAGTAATGCTATTGAAAGCCAAATCTTTACGCAAGACAATGTGGCTTACAACAAAACTGGAAAAATAGCAAGATTCCTCGAACAGGAAAGAATTTCTGCTATTGAAATCGCCACCTCCGAGTCCTGACTTCAGTGCAGTACAGGATGATTGCAAGTTCATCGGAGAGAAAGCTTAGAACAGCAGTCCTCGAAATCTGGATGATTTGTGGCGTTTTATGAAGGAAGAATGGGAAGGGATCACTACTAACTTTTGTAAGAAATTAATTACCACCGCCAAAGAGGTTGTGTTTTCGTCGGGTTTGTCTGTCTGTTATTTCCTTTCGCTGTGTGTCATCAAGATAACTCAATTGAAGATGATTTTGATGAAATTCACAGGGATTGTTAATTAACTTTAAGTGAAGATCCGTTCATCCGTTTGTTTGTCTGCCTGATTTTTTCAATGCCATAACTCAAAAAGTTATGGATGGAGTTTCATAAAATTTACATGAGTTTTTAGGTTTATTACAAAGAGTAAATGACCAAAGTTTCGTGATGATCTGTTTGTTGTTCGAGTGTTTGATTTTATGCTTATTAGCGCAATAGCTCAAGAAGTTCTGAACGGATCTTCAATAAAATTGCAAAAACTGTTGATACAATCAAAGGGCTCAAATTATTAATTTGGAGTTGATACAAAGGAAATCATGGTTTCAAAGCCAATTTCAATTTTCATTCCATTGCCTTGCTTGGCGGAGGTAAGCGCTCTCAGAGTGCTGGAGTGAGTTCGTGTGTTCGAAGAAGGAATGAAATCATCCAAAGTAAAAAAAAAGTTCACTAAATATTGAATTTTTATTGGCGTTCGTCATATACAAAGGCCAATAATTAATTATATATATTATAAGGATTTCTGCTGTGTTCGTTAATTTTTGGTCAGGACAAGATGGACATTGTTTTGCTTGCAATTGAATATATATTTTCAGTTAAAGATTAATGAAAGATCCTTGTATACAATTCATACAAATATGTCCCAAATACATTTTGTGGTATTTAATCAATGTACATGCAAATATTTCATGTAATTACTCTTTAAAATATTGCTCTGCTCCGTATATTTTAGTACTACTGACCACTCGCACCTTGTTATGTCCCTGGATCTCAATCTGATGGTTCCTGCGGTAGACACCAGGAGAGTGGTGTTTGTTAAGAGCAGGGCTAACTGGGAGGCTATTACTGGAGCAGCATGAGCGTTACTTTAGCGCCAGATTATCCGCAGTGATGATCCTATCTCTGTGCTTAATGACTTGACTGTGTCTGCTTTGGAAAGGTATGTCCCGAAGAGGATTATTCTTGTGAGGTCTCGGGACAAACTATGGTTTGACGACCAGGGTCGGTTAGCTTTCGAAGATAAACAAGCGGCTTATCGGGCATGGCGGCATTCACGTGACCGCACGCTGTAGCTGACCTATGTTTCCGACCGAACGCAGAGTGTGTCTGTTGACGGTGTTTTAAGCGCCCCAGTCGCGGTGGAGTCTGGTGTCCCTCAGGGTAGCGTACTTGGCCCGCTGTTGTTCGTTCTGTATACTAGTGATATGTTCTCTTCGCTGGAAAACACTATGATCAACTATGCCGATGAATCCACTTTGATAGCAGTGATACTATACCACGCATTCGTAATGCTGTCGCCCAGTCTCTGAATAGGGATTTGTCCCGCATTAGTGCCTGGTGTTCAGCCTGGAGTGTGAAGCTGATTTCCAGTAAGACCAAGTCGATGATTATCAGTCGATCTCGGACCCTTGTACCGCAGCATCCACATCTGGAGATAGCCGACACCTTGCTTCAGGAGTCTGGCTCCTTGGAGATTCTCGGTGTTGCTTTTGATGAAAAGCTTACTTTTGAGCCGCATAATAATCGACTGGTGTCACGTGCTTCCAGTAAGATTGGACTTTTGCGTAAGGTGAATTCTGTGTTTGGTGACAGTGAGGGTTGTCTGCAGATACTTTTATGCTTTTTTGCTACCTGTCTTGGAGTATTGCTCACCAGTCTGGGCTTCAGGCGCTGACAGTCACTTGCGACTGTTGGACCGACTTGTTAGTTGAGCCAGAAGGCTGAGCGCGGGTAATAATTTGGTGAACCTGTCCCACAGGAGAAGGGTTGCCAAACTGTATGTTTTATAAGGTGTACAACAATGAGAGGCATTGGTTGTATTCGTCTATCCCTGCACTTAAGGTGTGTTGGAGAAAAACACTTGCTGCGGTCAGTGCGGTCACTTTCACGTTGGAGGATGTTAGATGTCGAACTAATCAGTTCGGTCGGTGTTTCGTACCCTGGTCTGTTAGGGTTTGGAATTCTTTGCCGGCATCGGCTTTCAGTCGTGTTGGCCTGCAGGCGTTTAAGACAGCTGTTAATGGCTTTTTGTTGGGTTTCCTTTAGCAGTGTTTCGGGCTTCCCGGCATTGCAATGTGCTTCATTTGGGTCGTCGTACCTGTCCGTGGTGGCTCCTGCGTAAAGTTTTAATAATAATTTTGAAAGAAAACTGAAGCTCGGGCTTCACACGTTGAACGACATTGCGAAATAATTGATCTTGATGTATTTTTTAGCCTATGGGATGATCTTCTTTTCGTTAGATATATTCAGGACAGATCTGGCAATGCGATTCGCACTATTTGCTACCTCTCTGATCACCCTGCACCGGGTGTTGCTGGATACAGATTCAAGCCCAACACCTTCAAACATTGCAGCACCGGTCGCACCAGTATAGCTTTTACCTGCCTAAGTAATATCCGCATTATCTCTCTGGTTTGTTTCTTCTATTCCCAATGTCTTTCCTGTCCTCGGCGATGGGGCTCTTCACATGTGGCTTTATATTTGTTTTTGCGTCTCGTCCCCCTTCTCTGTCTATATCCACATCAGGGATATAAGTTTGCAAGGCTTTGGGCAGTCTGCCGCTTCTCCTAAGCTGTCAAACGTACGTCTTTCCATGGCAGACTCTCGTACCTACATCGCATCGTAACATATTAGATAATGAAGCATAGCACATAACTTAATATAAACTGCATCAATTGTCTTGAAAATTTATAGCAATATTGAAACTCCATAGAAATTATATATCTGAGCAATATGTAAAAGACAGGTATGGTATTTGTTAAAAAACAGTTAAGAGGGTGATGAAAAATGCCACTGTAAGCCCATCCGCTTCCTGGACCTGATCATAAAACATAACGTTGTTAGTACCACGTCCTACATAGAAACAAAGCCTGCAGTTAAACAGACACGGAGGTATTTCCAAGAATTACTTTAGAGACCAAAATTAAATCTTGAAATAAAGTACCCAATCTGTTAGGGGGAATGTATGGCTGGCACATAATAATAGTGACAGCAGAGCATTGTAACACGCGCTCAGATGACTAAAGCTACTGAGCGCAGATAGTCATAAAACAGCACAAGCAGCCTTAGCAGAAACCTTCTTTGCATTGAGGTTTGCTTCGATACTGTATCTTATATGTAGAAAATTTTGAAAAAAGTCGTAATAAGGCGTGACACGCAGTTTAGATCAAAACAAGTTGGAACTTGTGGACTTTCCACAGAACAAAACCAATGCTCTTGAGTGATATCTCAGACCCGTACCATGCATACGAAACTTGAAAACATGTTCCAAGTCGGACAGTAAATCTTTCACCTATGACCTTGGAGTAGCAGCAGCAGCTTAAGCGTGAACTTGACTCCTTCTCCTACTGAACTCTTCCTAGGTCGTATCAAGGGCACCTCAAGTTTCTAGTATTTACTACTGTTGAAGTGAACCAGACACACTAACTGAGGGAGGAACATTCAGCTTATTAAGTAGATAATTATTTCATGCGTGACGGTTCATCAGTATTTAGGGAGACACTGTGTAAGTATCAGACTAACATACAAAAAGTAGTAGTAGTATAGGAGCAAAAATTATCAGGTGCATCGTGCCCATGAAGCACGTACATAACCTGTTGTTCACCTACGCTGTACACTCAAAACTAATTGTTAAACTAGAGAGCAATCAGAGAGCGTATACCTCCGCCAAGCAAGGCAACTGTAAAAAAATTCAAATCATTCCTAAACCCTAATATTCTTTGTATCAACACCAAAATCTAATTATTTATACCTTTCGATAGTATTAATAGTTTCTGAAGTTTTCGTAAAGAACGGTTCATAATTTTTTGAGTTATGCTGATAACAAACATAAGTAAAACACTCAAATGGACCAACCGATCATCACCAAAATTTAATCATTTATGTCTTTTAGCATTACTAGCAAGTCCTGAAAATTTCATAAAAATTCAGTATAACTCTTTCATAATTGTGCTAAAAAGCACAAAAATTAAACCGCAATGAACACACGAACGAACTAAGAGATCATCACAAACATTAGGTCATTTACTCTTCGTATTATACCTAATAACTCATCTACATTTCATGAAAATCTCTTCATAATTTTGAGCGATGGTTCTAAGAAAAAATGGGCAGTCAGACAAACAAAAAACAGATGAACTGATTTTCACCAAAAGTTAATCATCTGTTACTGTTAACATGCCTAACAATCCATGCAAATTTCGTAAAGATCCGTTCATTAGTTTTTAAGTAATCTTGGTGACGGATAAACAAAGAGACAAACACGACAAAAACAGTACCTCCTTGGCGGAGGTGAAGAGGAATTATTCCAACTCACACCAACTAGCGCATTTAGGACGAATCAACAGGGCTGGCGACACGGTCACGACTTCACTCAAAAAGCCTATCAACGTTACTATCACATTTAGGACGATCCAGCATAGCAAGCGAAACGGTCAGGGCTTCAGTCACAAAGCATATTTTTGAAGTAACTAGCACAGTTAGGACGATCCAACAGGGCAGGCGACACGGTCAGGGCTTCAGTCGTGTTCCCAGTTCAGGCACGATCGTTAACGAAGCTCAGGAGAGGGAACCGACATGATTGGACGTCCGCTCCAAGTAATTGGCTTATTGGACCAATAAAAACGGAAAACCGAGGCAAAATTTTAGGGGGATTTTAAAAGAGGAAGCGTTTGAAGGGACCAGGATTACGACAGCAGTTCGATACGAGCAGAGGGAGTGGAAAACAACTTGCTCTAAATATCATATAAAAATATTTCCAAATCCGAATGATTTTAGGGTGGAAGCGAAATTCGAGTAAATTGAGACTTTTTTTCCAGACTATGTTCAACAACTAATATTTGATACTTTCCTGAACCGAGTGCGAGTTTTAACTGTAAATATGCGTGAAAATTTTAACTTTCGTTAATATGAAAATGTAAGCATGACAAGTCGCCGGTGAAACAGTGTACGTTTCTCGATATTTTTACCTTCGCCAAGGAGATAATGTTTTTGTGGAGTTTGTCAGCCTATTTGTTTGTCTGTCTGTCATCCAGAGAACTCAAAAGCTTATTGACGGATTTTAATGAATTTTATAAGGACTGTTAGGTATGTTAGGAGAAACAGATGATTAACTTTTGGTGAAAATCCGTTCATCCGTTTGTTTGTTTGTCTACCTTATTTTTCTTAATGTCTGAAGACGGATTTTTATGAACTTACAAGAGTTGCAAGGTATGATATATATATATAAAGAGTAAATGAACCAATTTTCGTGGCGATCTGTTTATTCGTTTGTTTGTCTCCGTATCATGCTTGTTAGTATGATAACTGAAAAAGTAATGACCAGATATTTATGAAATTTACAGGAATTGTTAGGAATGTTTATATACAAACACGATTAAATTTTGGTTATGATCACTAGGACTGTTTGTGTGTTTGATTTAAGTTTGTCAGAGCATTTGTTAGCAGCATAACTCAAAGAGTTATGAACGAATCTTCAACAAAAGTTGCAGAAGCTGTTATTACCGTCAAAAGAACATACGATTAGATTTTGGTCTGGACACAAAGGAAATCATAGTTTCAGAACCAATTTGAATTTTTCTTTACCTTTGCCTTGGCGGAGGTATGCGCTCTCAAAGTGCTCTAGTTAAACAATACTACATTTGTTTAAAATACATGCAAGTACAATATGAGATATGTTGGTCCCTGTACATGCAGATATATATAATGGGCCAGGGTTAAACAAATATATTTTATTTGTGTAACCGTGGCAAATTTGTAGTGTGCTCAGGTGGTCGCCGGGACCACTTATTAAGATATCCTGCAGGTCTTACAGTCGAAACAGTAGGTGTACTAAGCTAAACTAGAGCACTCTGAGAGCGCATACTTCTGCCAAGCAAGGCAAAGCAAAGGTAATGCAAAACTGGAATTGGTTCTGAAATAATGATTTCCTTTATCAGGACCAAAATCTAATCATTCGTTCTTTTTGACGGTAATAACAGCTTCTGCAACTTTGTTGAAGATTCGTTTATAACTTTCGAGTTATGCTGCTAACAACATTCTAACATTAGTAAACATACAAACAGACCAACTGATCATTAGTAAATTTTGCTTGAGATAATCTAACTCCATTAGTTTTAACTTGTCCAAACTTCATCTCTGACATTTTGATGCACCACTCACTTTTGAGCGAGCGTCTTGTGTTGGTCGCAAACCGATCACGCTTCAGACGCCCAATCCTGCTCCTAACGGCCGTTCTTATCCTTCTTTACAGAATGCTCTTATTTTACAAAACTCTTACACCCACCCGTACTAAGATTGCCCATCCAAAAGAGCTTTGTCTAGTTTGGATATTATAAAAATACCATAGTCTAGAATATCTCTAACTTTAATGCAGATAAAAAATATTATTATTAAGCATTATATCTTTGTAGTTTATCAATCATATCATAATGGACTTATAGCTAATAATAATCTCTCTATTTAAGATTCCTGAAATTAGCAGATTTGAATTTTTTCCGGTTTAATTAAATGAGCTATGGAACAAAGAACACGATGCCAAGGTTCGAATAAGTTACCGTGCTGAAACCTGATATTAACAGGTGAAAGTTACCCGGCTGCGCGATACGGTTCTGTAGTTTGACAACCTATAAAAAATATCTTTGATTGTAAATTTGTACACGATACATCGAATAGTTCTAGGTATGGACATCGTGTCCCTCTCTAGCTCACCCGGACAGCAAGTGACCGCTTGGGCTGTCTATACTTTATCACAAACCAGAAACTTTCATGTCAATTTATAGCAGTTCCATCGTACAACTACAGAAGAATTATGCCGAAATATGACCTATTTCCACTACATACCAACAAAAATAAACTTAGTGTTACCAGCAAGATCAATTTTTCTTATGTAGTGTTGAAGGAGTGAAACTAAAATCAACTTGACCGTAAACCCCAACTGGGAAATTTAAATGCACTGGTTCGTGCAGCAGATAGATGCCTGCTTCCTCAGAGGGGTGGACGGCTGCATTCGACCTCATATTTTTAAGAGTAATGACATCAAGCTAAGAGTAAATAATCAAATTAACATGAGTCGACATATAAAGAAACGTTCACGTTTCGGGAATAAGTTCCCATCTTCAGAACCCATTAGCAATAAAGACTTCTCCATTATCGACTTCTCCAACCCAATAGAACTTACAACTTTAGAATCTCTATACATTCACAAAACTAATCCCAGCCTCAACATAATGACTTCAGCCGTTCCTCTCACTACAATTCACAACTGACGTTTTTTCATCTGGCTGTACACTTCTTCCGCCAGCGGAGGGAGGACTGGAGCAATTCCCTTCACTACAATTCACAACAGACGTTTTTTCCCAGACTATACACAGCTTCCGCTAACGACGTTCTCTAACTGCCCGATTGTACGAACACTGATATCGTGACCTCCCGAGCTTATTCCAGTCATTCAACTTTTACACTTCCCCGAGACAACACGTACCTCCAGTTAGACTGTCACAATAAATTTCTTGTTTTAGGTGTTCAAATCCTTATTTTAAATTGTTTTAGTTCTGAAGACGGGAACTTATTCCCGAAACTTAAACGTTTCTTTAAATGTCGACTCATGGTAATGACATCAGGTATGGAAGGCTCGTGTGACAACGGCGACCCTCCTCCCCATATCATCCACATTTTTGATTAGGCCAGTGACCCCGCAGTGGAGTTAGAATGGTAGAAAAGCTGACACTACAATCGGATGATCACAAAAATTCACCTGCCTGTCGAGGAGGCGCACGTGCAACATTTAAAGCGCCAACTCAGCACTCTTGCAGTCCCCCGCTGTGTAAAGCATAAACGAACAGGCGCAACAGAAGTAAACCTAACTAGAAAAAATGATTGACGATGAAAAATTTGGCCTTCATCTTTAGTGTTGGTTCAAATCGAGGCATCGCCTACACAACAAAAAGAAACGGTGAATCAACATCGAGTGTGATGTGCGAGCTCTGCAACAAACACAGATCTAATCGAAAACTCTACGAAATAAAGGGCTTCTCTCTCAGAAACAAGCAAGCATCCCATACATCACACTCATTCTCTCCCCATATATTTAAAATCAAGGACGAAAAATCACCAGAACCACATTCCCAGAATATAAAAAGGTAGCTGCATTTTTAAGCTCCGACCGATGGTCTTTCTGAATGACGAAAATGAACTAGGACTCTCTAGTTCAGGTTACACCGGCTCGGCGCTGATATGCCAAGTGCCGTATCTGCAATAACACGAGACGAATGTACGCTTCTCTTTAAGTTTGGTCGGCTAATGAGAGCAAT
>LQNS02278145.1:16650526-16666053 GCA_001587735.2 Parhyale hawaiensis | reverse complement strand
AAAAAAAAAAAAAAAAAAAAAAAAAAAAAAAAAAAAAAAAAAAAAAAAAAAAAACAACGAACAAACTCTCTGTAATAAATCCAGCAATTCCTGCAAATTTCATGAATCTCCTTGGCGGAGGTCAAAAATATTAGATATCGAACTGTAATACGCAATGTACTGTTAGAAGCTTAAATGCACTAACATGTGCAGCTACCACAATTTTTTTTTTTTCGAAAAGCTTAGTAACATTAGGGTCAAAATATTGTAAGCTCCAGTTAATACCTTGCTACACAAGCGATCGCAAAAAACAGGAAAAAATACGTAGAAATAACTAAATGTAGGAGTTTGAAGTGATGTAAAAACTGTGAGCAGCGACACTGAAGGTTGAAACTTCCCAAAAGCTGTCGACTTTTGATCGCAAAAACTTTGGCTGTTATGAGTCATTAAGCAGCTCCCTTAGTAACTTAATTCGAAAGAAGCGTTGTTATCGATGCCTCTACGGGCAACTTTGGCTTCTCGAGTGCAATATGCAATTTTAGGAACAGACGCGTTTTTTTTTCTGTTAGCGACTGACGACGATGGCATGGGCAAATGTTCTTTCGTATTTGCACCAGCAGCACCAGCTTATTGCTGTTACTATGAAAGGTTACGGTTTTTTTTTCTGCAGTGGCGATGAAAGTGAAGGAGAAACGTGAGACACGGAGTATGTCCAGGGGAACGTGAAATTTATACATGGGGAGGAGGAAGTGTGGGAGGATTTCCAAACTGGATCGACGCGTATGACCAATCAGAAAAAGAAGACGAAGAACGGAAATAAGATCGATGTTAGTAGTGAGAAAAAGATAGGAATCACAGTGGGACAGAAGTAGCTTTATTATATTGATATATACCTATATAACTGGATCATGAACATTATAGAAAAAATATCGAGATATGTCTCAGTTTTATTCATTTTTGCATTTTGTCCATCTATTTGGAACATATTAGCAGTGCTATTCATAAGCGACATGCAGCTTTGCTTTATGAATTAACCCTTATTTATCGTCGCTCAATTTTTCCCTCAAAATAGAGACAAATCAAACATTTTTGTACTTCAAAAGAGTGTGGTAATGTAATAAAACATCCATTTTTTCAATAAGGTATCTTTACGACTATCATTATCCTGCTTGTATTGATAATATTTCCTTCATAATATAAAAAGGACACAACGAATACACAAATACACTGTGGCAGACGTTACTATGCATCTATATTTTTTAAGGATAATGAAACAAATCTTCTAGTTAGAATGCCATAAATTCTAGGCCAAAAATACGGCTTATACTTTCATAACTTCGCTAATTTCAAAGCTGTAGCTCAATTACAAATTAGCTGGTAGGCAATTTTGTTGGTATCAGACGCCATTATGCAAGCGCATGAATTCTTTAGAAGTATGTCCCAAATGATACAATACCCTCATAAACTGAACAAACAAGAAAAATATATAAAATAAACTAATGACATATTTAAATGGCATGACGCACCCTACTAGTCGATACATTAGCCTTGTAGCCAGAAAATGATTACAAGGCGTTGGTTCAACTAAGCCGCCAACTGTGAATGGCGGAACTCATTATCTTCTTGACCAGCCATCACGATCATCCAAGGTAACGCTACAATCATTGGTAATGATAAAGTTGGGAAACTCACTTTAAAGATTTCTTTGTATATACCACTCTTTTATATGTAATAATTTTTGATAAAGGGGGTCTAGCCTTAGATTTATTCAGTGTGGTGATCGTGTTTAGGACTTTGTATCGTGTGCCACGAAATGAGCAAGCGATTTAAACTTTTTCAAAAATAGCTACAATTCTTTAGAGAAAGAATTTTTCTGACCAAAGCAATTTTGAGCATATCTCGTGATGAGTGCATGAATTTGCCTTCAACACCGCTAGGTTTTCTTTTAAAGAGAATGTTCTGGATTGTCGTCTTGACTGTTCTTGGGCGCCTCTTCAATTTTTTAAAATTTCATGACTCGTCTTATCATCGGATGAAATTAATGTTGGACGATTAGTGATCATTCAGTGGCTGAAAGATATTTTTTTTTCTACTCGTACCCAGCTGGCGTACTGCTTATTCTGACTCCTGAGCGTAATACAATTTTCAGGTACCTGATTCAGTCGGGACATTTCCACGTTGTCGGCGTACTGGGAATATTACGCTTTTTATGAAAGGTCCTGTCTCACCAGTTGTTGGAAATTTCCCACCTACTGCATATCTGACACAAATTTGGTCAGAGGTGATTGAGAAATTGGCGGCATGCAAATTGAACTTGGGTAGCAGCGAGGCTCTATTGTCTGTGTCACATCTCGCCCCATTGGCGTAGAATCGTCGTTTTGAAGTGCAAGATGTTCAGATACACTTCAATGCGGCGTAGATAAAATTACCTATAGTGGCCTATTGTAAGAGTTGAAATATTTTAGTACGGCTAGTAGAGTGTTGTCAATCATTCGGAATTTTATCTCTGAGCGCACCCCAGCACGCGTCAGTGGATGGTTGCACATGTGTCGGGGTGCTTTCGGTGGTTCCTCAGTGTAGGGTTTTGGGTCTCTTTTTTGTAAAATACACTAACGGTACGTATTTCTCCGTGAAGAACACTATGGTAGCACCATGGCAATCATGCCGACGATTCCACCTTAGAAGCAGTGAGTACGGCCAAGGCTTCTAAAGTACAAGCTTGGGTCTCTACGTTACGAAGATGGTCCGATCGGTATAGTCTCTCGACAAGCTGTTGGACGCTGCAGGATATTTTTGTTGCATGCTCTGCATTTTTCGGGCTTGTGTGGATAGATAAGTCAAACTACCGTAATTTTGTAAGTGCTATCTACTTTAAATCAAAATTTCCATTCAGATATGTAGAAAATATGTAGAGAAAGATACCAAAAATATCATGCTGCGGCTACTGGTTTTTACAGGAACTGTAGTAATCGCACAATTTTCGAAACCCAGACCTGTATTTTAGAAGACCTTGGAGCGGCCCTGTAAGACGTAAGGATGTTACCTGGTCTGTAAGCAGAGACTTGTCACAGATTGGCGCACGGTGCTCCCCATGGATTATGAAATTGAATGCCGGTGAAAACTAAGTCTATTATTGTCAAAAGGTCTCATACTCGGTTACTTCCGCATCCCCCCCCCACACACTCAAGACAGGTAGCACTATTCTGTAGCGGTCAAGCTCTTTTGAGATCCTTAGTGACATTTTTGATGAGAAGCTGGTGTTAGAAGCGCACATTAGGCGTTTGGTCTCCCGTGCTTCTAGTAAAGTTGGGATCCTGCGCAGCTAATGTTCACGCGTTGTTCGCTGACGTTCGAGCAATTCGGATATCAATGCAGTTTTGCTTCCCGTATTAGAGTCTTGTCCGCTGTCTGGGGTTCGGCTGCCGCTGGTCATCTTTGTCTGCTTGATAGACTTGTTGGCTCTGCCAGTCGGTTGTGTTCTCAGAATAGTTTCGTAGGCTTATCCCATAGACGGAGAGCAGCTTGTCTCTGCATGTTCTATATAAGGCATTCAATAATGAAGGCCATTGGCTGCACTGCTCTCTTCCTACTCCTAGGATCATTGAACGAAAGATGTGAGCAGCGCCCGTAGGCCATCCCTGTACTTCGGGGACGGTTTGGTCCCTAACTCGTCAGTTCGGTCGGTGTTGCCTACCCGGAACGGTGCAGGCATGGAATTCGTGACCGCGGGACCTGTGTTCTGTCGTGTCGATATGCAAGCGTTCAAGTCGGCTAAGAGTATTTTTCATGGATTCTTCTTTTTATCAACGCCTTGGGGGTCTAGGAGATGCTTTGTGCTTCATTTGGGTCATTCCCGTCCTTTACTCGGGTGGGCGCGTAGTTTTAGTAATAATAATATTACTAATTTATAATAATATTAATAAGACGAAAATCGAAAATGTATCAGTAACATAGGCATTTGTGCTAATGCAAAATAGCTTCTGATGCCCGTATAAATATGTTCTCAATTAATCAACGCTAGAGCATTGAAATTAAATAGACTTCTGTCATGACATGTAGAACATTCTCCCTTGAATACTATATCATTACTAGTGGACCCGCGCATGAAAAAATTCACGCAATAATCGATATTTTTCATTAATATAGGCCGTTGTGGAATCTTCTCTTCTCTGACTTGCTTCATTTTCTTCATTGATCCTTTGTCGTGCCCTCTACCTTAGGGCTTTCTTTCTCTGACTTGTCGTTTCCTCATTTTCCCGCTCACGCTTATCAGAAGCTCTCATTCACTTCTGTAACCTTTCTGCTTCAAGTCTTTCTTGACTGTATCGCATAGACGATTCATCTCTCTCCATGCATTCGTAACATGTCTTCGATCGTGAGACTGTAGGAGTCTCGTACTACTTATACGTTCCCCATCTTCTTTCTTGATTAGACGTGCGTCTTCAATAGTGAGAGGCAGAAATAAATCTTGAGTAAAATACTGTGATAAACTTGAATGTAACTCCAGCTAGCTTGTATGCATGTCAGAGCTCCGTAGCCAAGATACGGTCTTGCGAACTTAAATATCTGCTTCACTGAAATGCTGCAATTTTTGGGCTGTGAAACAAAATTCGCACCTTCAGAGAACGACAGTGTGGGTGATGATATGCGTGGTATGGAGCCGGAGGAGCCCATGGTAATGGACAGAAATACATGGAATAGCAAGATCTGCTTCAGCGACCCCTCTTTGAAAGTGAATAATACTGCTGTAGAAGAAGAGAAAGACAGTAAGCTAGAAGAAATAGTTGTCTACCACCCGTGAAGAATCATATCGTGAGTGCTCCGTTAGTCATCTGCTGAATTTATACGCCGTGATCTGAGACAAGAAAGCTATAAAATCGGACTCCAGAAGCTGCATACACATTGTCCCGATTTCAAGAAGTGTTTCAAGCAAGAAGTGTCTTCAGATAGAGGGATAAAGATCAGCTTCGCTATCTGCTGCAACCTGGTCTACGATTTACAAAATCTGCAACCTGACTTACTTTTCGCCTATCTATATCCTTCAAAGCGGACTCGAAATAAATACACCAAGCGTTTTATTATATAAGGATGCTAAAAAATACATCTGCGTAATAGCATTAGACACAGTGTAGGCTCAACTATAAACACACGATTTAACTGAGGTTTCGACTGACTGTCGAAAGTACGTCTCGCTCAGCTGTAAAATTAAAACAAAGACCTGCAAATCCATCTAAGCACGGACTGGATATGTTGCGGCATATCTAGATAAGTCCTTCTCGGGAATAAACACGCGACCATGTCGCTAAACCATGTAGGAAGATTTTAATCATATGCAATTTCTCACAGCAAGTCTTAACAACCGGGAAACTTGAAGATACAGCGCCACGCAGTCTAATTCAAAAGGTTTTCTCAAAGCGATGGAGGAAGATTTTAATCATATGCAGCTTCTCAAGGCAAGTCGCAACAGATTGAGGAACTTACCTCACGTCTCTTCTGCAGTTTTAGGGTGGAGTCTAAGGCAAGTTCCGAGATTGAGGGTAAGTCTACAAGAAGTTTGCGGGCATTGCAAGGTATAGTCGCTAGTGGGAGCGAGTGTAGGAAGCGCACACGCTCCTCTGGATTTCACTGGCATTGCTTTGAATACTAAACAGAGAGGCATGGTCCATGCACAGCATTCTACTGAAGCCATTATATGGCACTGTTTCTAGTGACAGCGAAGTCTTGGAAAGTCCAAGCTTATCCTTCCGTTCGAGATTAGCCGTTTTATTGCATGCAGGAAGCACCGAGCAGCAGGTCTGCCAAGCGCTGTCCGACACAACATGTTTATCAGAATGGAAAGAAACACAGGGAAAATGTTTGGACCGTGTTTTGGGGAGATCGACAAATTACCATACGGCTCTAAGATGGCGGAAATAATGGCCAGTGTCCGAGGGATACGACCGCTCTAAGCACCTTTGGTGAAGAGAACCGTGTTGTAAAAGTGCGCCTATGTTCTTCTTCCCAGTTTGTTGTACATCGTTGCTCCTTACAGGAATTCGCAACAACAGATATAAATGTCTGATGAGGAGGACAGTGTATTTACGCTTAGATAAATATCGTTGTTTCGGGAGCAATATTTCAGTGATTTTAGAGAAAAAAATAGAATTCAATTGGAGCTTGTTAATAAATACCGTACCGTAAAATAGATGAATACATTTTATTAACTACACATAGGGATATGATGCAAATGCACAAGGTACAACTTACTATCACCTGCTTTAACAAAGCACACTACAATGAATCAAGTCCCATTGTTTGGTATCTGCATAGTAACACTATCAGCTGCCATCAGCTATACATTAAGGCGTGTCGACTTTGACCTTTTTCTCGAAATATCCAATGTAAGAATGGTAAAGAAACAAGCGCATACACCTAAAAATCACATATGATGTGTAATATATGCTTTTTGAACAACGTTTATCTATCCCACCAATCAAAAGTTCGAAAGCAACCTGTCCCACCTGATGTTACCCACAATATTGGACCTTCTCTGTTACTATACTGTAAGCACTATGTATTTTGTAAGGTTAGCATGCGGGTGTTTATATGTATCAGTTACATGCTGTGAGAATATGCTCTGGTAGGCAATATTAATATACTTGGCAGAATGTGAAAAACTATTAGGCATTGAGTTTACCTACTACAGTTTACACTGGCCGTGTTACACTGTTTTTCGCTAATAATTCTCTTAAACGAATTGTCGGATCACTATGGTATTTCAACAGGAAGCCTTTTACACCACTGGGGCGTGTTGCAATCAGACGTCGGTGTTACCCTCACAGTGTTACCCGGTGTCACCCCGTGTAGCGGTGAATGCGACGTGCGATATCAGCGCCCCCAAGAAGTGTTGCGGAATTTGTACAAAACTTGTACCTAAACATTTCTGGCGGAGCCTCATCATGGCTGTATTTTAGGATGAAAGTAGAAAAAATACGCAAAAGTGCTTCAAATGCAGGAATTCAAGCAATGTATGACAGTCATAAGTTTTTTAATACCAATTGTTAAGCATTAGAGTTAATGTTTGTAAGCAAAGTCAGTGTTACCCATAATATGACTCTAAGATGTAGGAAGGTTGTCGTCGGTGTTACCCAAACTGTGCCTCATTGGAGGCCAGTGCAGCACAGGTGACACCGAAGGCCTGATTGCAACACGCCCCAAGTTGGGCGTCGTCCGAACGTGCAGACGCGACTTCCTGGCTTCAGCTTAATATAGGCCTAATATGCGCGAGTAAACTCCTCTGTAAACTCATATAGCAATATGCTATGTGGGCCATAAATTAGGTAGGGGTGTAGAAGGCTTTGTGTTGAAATACCATAGTGATCCGACAATGCGTTTAAGAATTATTAGCGAAAAACTGTGTAACACGGCCAATGCAAACTGTAGTAAGCAATATATTTGGCTATTTGTAGAGAAAATCAATATTTCTTTCTTTATTTGTACCAAAGATAAATGATACTTCCACACAGAAGTCACAAGAAGGATATTAAACCAATTTGAACAGTCTTTCTTTTCCCATAAAGTTTCAAGCAAGCGGTGAATGTCTAATTAGTCATTCTGTTTCTAGAGTAACTTTTTATTTTTTCAAAGCAGAAATCGACCTCGCTACAGAAACAACTGTAACAAGGATTGTTAATCACAGCACCGGGAAAAGTTTCTTCCAGGTCGTGTTCTAAAACCTAACCGAAGAAAGTTGAAACGGATTTGCCTCCCAGCGGCAGTGCATTGTAAATTTCACCCAAATTCGCGTTTTAACTTCTGATCTCGAAAAATTACCATAACTCTTCACTAAACACACAGACGAGTTCATACCAGTTTTGCCAGCAATTTCTTGAAATGTGATACCCATTGCCGAACTGAATTGATGAATTGCAAGTTTTTGAAATCAGAAAATGTTGTTAGTTTTTCTGAATGTTCCCACAATAATTCACTTTCTTTCACCACTAACTGAAGTGCCTTCCATAATTATACCAGCACAATCGTTCGTGTTTGTTGTTCCGAGCTCTTTCAAATTGCTGCAACTCTCTTGCAACTTTCGTTTCTCTCTTTTTGTTTTGATCATTAAGTTTTGGGGTTGGGTTGCCATTTTTTTCATAATATCTTTGCGTCAAAGCTAGCTTTGAAGATGCCTTAAGATAAACAAAATTAATTTGTAATAGAAGGTAAAGTGGAAATAAAGAGAAATAAGCTGAAGCTAGTCAAAAACAACCAATAAAACTCGTTAGCGGGAGAAGTGAACCGCAAGGAAGGAGATCTATTGTGAAGGCAGAAAAAAGTCTGCCTTTAGCCGCCTAGGCTCTCAACGGCACCGCCAGCCTGCCCGCCAAGTCATGTGTTTCGCACAATAACTGTTTCCATAGCGATCTTACAGCGATGCAAAGGCAGAGGCAAATCATACCTACCTGATACACAAAATAAAATAATTTGTTTTTTCTTCCTTATAAATGCACTGATTACCATCATAATTACGTTGACTTATAGAAGGCACTACCTACCTTGCCTACCCTAACTGCACGTTCCTGGCATGTCTGTACACCAAGACGTAATATTGGCATAAGCTTGTAGTAAAGGGAAGCGTATTTTTCTGGCTTACTGCTAATCTTTTACTAGTCGGCACGAATGACCTATAGGCATTCGGTAGGTGCGTCTGTAAATTAACATCAGTCACCTGCCAAGTGCCTGTAGGTCATTCATACTGGCTATAACGAGCTCAGAAGTGCTCTAGAAATATACGCTTCATTTGACTATATGCTTATACCAGCCTTCGCCTTTATGTACGTACTAGCCAACATCAGTATACTAACCTTGCAGAATACGTAGCATGAAATTATAGTCTTTACAGTAACAGACGTAAGGTCCAATACTACGTGCACCGTAAGGTGGGGAACGGTCGTTTACGAAGTTTAGATCGGTAGGGTAGGTGAACATTGTACAAAAGGCTTTTATTGGGCATCATTTATGTTTATAGGTGAGTGTTTTTTCACTCTTATATTTCAATCTGTTAAATGTAGCCAGGTCCATTACGGATCACTTTGACTAAAAAAAATGTCAGATTTTTTTTTCCTGATCTGATGACTGAGAGTACATTTCCTTGTCCGGACTTTGAAGCAGTCCGTACACTTTTGAGCTGATATCATGCATACACTACTTGACCTCGGCACATTCTTCAGCAGACGAAATACAGCAATTACTTCTCATAGACAAGGGTTGCGTTCCAGACATGGCTTGTCTACTGAAATGTTTTGTCTCTCACGAGAACAACGGTTTTCTGCAGGAATGAAAGGGATACTGCAATAATTTCAAGTTTCTACTACAAAAAGCGCACCCATAATTATGAAACATTGGCAACCGAGTGTTTAATGTGTGTAATATTAGACATATAATTGTTTTTATAAAATCTTTTATATTTTTTGTTCATATTAGATACCCCACGTACTATACCGGCACCATCCGTTTTTGTAGATAAGCTGTTTATCAGAAACGTCAGGTGACAAAGGAAATGAATAAACTCGAGCCTGCGACTATGAAAGAGTGTTAATTAACTTTTTATAGCGTACAATAGTTTCAACTCAAAGTACCTAGGAACATAAGGCAGTATTTGCATCATACTTATTATCCTAGTTTGAGGATCCCTATCCGCGCTGTACACTGAGATTCAAAGAGAGCAAATATGAAGGTGCATAAAGAATGTCGAGAGAAATGTGGAACCCGTGCACGAGTTAGTGCACACGGGAACAGAAACTCGGCAAAGAAGAGGAAGAACAGGACAAAGCATTATCAGTAGGAGTATGAAAGTAGAAGGAGGCAAAATGGGCACGAAAGATAGATGCCTCGCAGGCCAGCTGAGGCTAATGTAACCTACGGAGCTCCCATAGGGACGCTACTCCCTATAACATAGGATGGACGAACCTAAACAAGCTAGCGCATATACTCTCTGAGGGGAGGTAATAGGTGCATTGTAATATGATAAAACTCTCCACTGAAACTTCTATGTCTGCTGTGATATAAATTCGCTTAAGTCACGAAGTTAAACGACTCCAGGTTTTTTGCTTTCAAAATAGTTACAAAATCTTTATAGTTAGTTGGAGTCTTCACGGGTACCCAGCGCCCACAGGACAGTACAAACTTCACGACAAAAATCTGAGAAGTACTCAACACTGAACAGACATTATTCACGGGTACGGACACACGAGTAGAGCCCAACGCCGTCGCCATTAGAGTATCGCATTCGCTTTGCTTACGCGGGTTGTAGTTGTGAGATCGGCTAAATCATGTTTGGACAAGGCAACGATAATTACATGGGTCTCTCCTCTGGTCAAGCTCGAGTAAAAGATGCTGCTTGGTTGTTCCCTGTTTCCTAACTAAGCGTCTCCATTGGATGCCTAACTTTTTGTTTTTACTCCAAGCTACTTTCTGATTCTGAGTTTTTCAATAATAGGGATTCGCATTGCTAGGGTGACATGTCTAGTACCCGTCTACCATGCTAGTAGCCGTCCACTTGGCACTAAAAAACTTCCTGTGTGTAAACTAGCAGTGCTAGAAAACCGTACATAGGCTTAGGCTTGATTCACACCATACTGCTCGTCAGGTGTCAGGTATATGCCAGGCACGGTCCTTTCCAACATTGTTAAACGCATTTCAGTGGAAGCATTCCCACTAGCTGTGCAAGGCACGTGCCGTGCCCGTCACGATCTAGTCACAATCTAGGAAAAAACTATTTTGACCAGGACGTGACTGGCACGGCACGTGCATTGCTCAGCTAGTGTGAACTAGCAACGGTTCAGTAGTGTCTCAGATTCGTGTGAGCACTTGTTACTGCCTTTGTTTTTCTGTCCATAAAAGTTAATGAAGAGCATCTATGATATAAAATTGTAACGACACACCACAATGGCATCATACAAAAGGTGGGTAAACAACTGAATAAAGAATATTTTATTTATCAATAATATATACATAAATTGTACATGTAGGCATGTCTAGTTATAAGAGACAGGTATTTTTTCCTATTAACCCCCCCCCCTCACTGAAATCTTATATTTTTTCTTGGCGTATTTAGGTAAATAAGGGGTTTTAAGGCTTTTTCAGGAATAGGGATAACGTTTTCGTCAGAAATACTTAGTTTTCAAGATATTGGAGTTTCACGTTACTATTGTTTTTCATGAGAGAAAAACAACATACTCGTACAGTGTAATGGAAAACCTCTTTTCATAGGTTTTTTGGGTTGAGTTAAGCTGGGTTGGGTACCTATTGGATCGTTAGCAGTAAATAACGACGCCGGCTGTTTTCTCCCGTATAATAACAATGGGAACTTCAAGTCAAACATCTCGAAAACGAAGCATTTCCTTTGAAAACGTTAGCCGAGAAAAAAGTCTTAGTATGCCTTATTTTACCTAAATATCTCAAAAAAAATACTGATAATAGAAAAATTAACTGAGAAATATACTGATTTACATGAATTTGCATACAGCTTGTTCAAAATATAATCCAAACAAATATTGCAGAATATCAGTTCAAATGTATTAGATAATTTGCTATGCGTGGTTAATATTTCATGGGAAATATATAATACATAACGACATTAGCTTTTTATGGAAATTTGTTTAGGATATTACGCAAGGAACTGATGCGAGCACCGCTCGTGATTGGACCGAACATGTGAATGCACCATGCAGGGAAAGGGACGTGCCTAGCATATGCCTGGCACTTGACTGGCAGTATGGTGTGAATCAAGCCTAAAACTGTAGGCTATGTAGTGCCGCACCATCCCTGAATATGACGGACGAAAATAATGAAACGATAAAAAATGGTGGTGGTTTTCACATTTTTTCATGTTTTTAGTGAAAAATTATGAAAACCACCACAATTTTTTATGGTTTTAATTTTTTTCGCCCGTCATATTCAGGGATGGTGCGGCACTACATAGCTTACAGTTTAAGCCTATGTAAGGCTTTCTACCACTGCTACTTTACACACAGGAAGTTTTTTAGTGCAAAGTGGACGGCTACTAGCATGGTGGACGGGTACTAGACATGTTACCCTATAATTCCGGGACATTTTGCCCTAATTTTCGCAGGAAAATCCGTGATTCTGTGCAGGGAAACCAAACTCGGCTCAGTATCTAGTAGGGCTCCGAAACTAGCCTTTGCTCGTGTAAAAAGATACCGTGTAAATGGAGTGCTGCTTAACCCTATAAGGACAAATTATAAATTCTGTTTCTCGAAGAAAGGCCATTAATTGTTTGAGACGTCGTTTTTGAAGCACGCTGGTTCTTATATGGTTAATTCTCATTTCGTCTCCATCCCCGCAAATATTTTTTTATGAATTTTTTTCATTTAAGATTTTAGATCTAGGTAGATAATATGAAGACATAGTTTCACATTACAGCAGAGCATTTATATCAATTTTTTGAAATATAAATGATGAAGCAGTAATAGTAGTACTCTCCTAACTTCTGTCTTCATGCCAACAGTGTTCGCTGTGCAAGGACTATATAGAAGGTGAAGGAAAACGAGGAACCAGCGAATATGTGAACAGCAAACGTTTGCAGAAACGAGAGGAGGAGCAGCATGAAGGCTATCAAGAAAGAATGAAGAAGTTCCAGAAGAACACAAACGGCAAAATGGTCTCAAAAGAAAGGGCGTCTTGAGAGTAAACAACCAAGCGCTGGGATCCCCTGAGGCGTAACTCCCTTTGACCAACTGATGAATGAAATAAAATTGTTTTCCTCCTAAGAACAGTACTATAAATATCCCTTGAAAAAAGGACAGTCTGTTTTTATGGTTAGTTTCGGAAGGTCAAATCCATCACATAACTCGACATGTTTGCATGAAGTAGAGACGGTAAGTTTAGTAAGATAGGTAACTAGAAAGAGCAGACGGCTGTAGGCAGCAGCAAAGGGCGTTTAAAACGCAGTAGAATGCATCTATGGCAATAGCTCATAGAGGCCGGGGTGTTAGTCCCGGTGTCTCTTTGGGAATTGGCCTCTTGGTTCGTTTACTGCCGCCTATCTAATCTAATCCAAGAATATGAAAACTGCTTACAGCCTTACTTCATTTTCATGTAATGGACTACGTTATTATTTTGCGTGAGGAAAAACCAATTTCAGACCAATAAAAAACAATCAGAAATGAGGATGGATGGGGTGTCGCAGTTGCTGCACGATGCTTCCGTCTCTGACACCATAGCTCTAACAATCTGTGGTAGCCAGCAGCCGTGGACTCCTCTGGAGCCAGGGGGCATATATCAGCAACACAAACCAGTGCATGTGGATTTTCCAGTCGGGACGTGCGGTCAGATTGACTTTAGTTGTAGTACGTTTTCTTGTTATGTATATACACCGGTATATATTTTGCACTTTCTCTAGTCGAATGCTGCCACACAGTGTTGGAGACGTCGTATGAATTGCTTATACTTCAGACACCCAAGCAAAATAAGAACTAGATTTGCGTGTGAAATAAGAAAAAAAGGACCTCCAAGTAAAGCTTATGCGATCATAAAATTCCGGGTAAGTTTCCGGAATTTTTCTGCTTTAGGAACTTTCTCTGTTTAGGAATTCTTTGTTTGAAGAGCTGTAGTATTTTTTTCACAAAATGTCACTTAGAATTATCTCTTAATATTCGGACTTTTGTATCAAGAGCTGCTTCTGCCACGTAATATAGATGATAAAATACGCCCTGTTCTTGAAATAACATTAACAACAACAACAATGCATTAAACAGTAACTACAAGAACAACCACGACATTTACATGAGGTTCTTGCTCTCAATATCATTGATCTCACATCTCCGTACGTTATGAATCTGTGTAGAATTAAGTCTCCTAACAATAGGTTGTATTTCTAGAACAAATTTTCTTTCACAGCATCGTTTTCATTTCGATTTGTGCCGACTGCAACAAAGAGTGCTCAGCTGGTTTGCTAGTGGCTCGCTGTAGCTGAACGTTTCTTCTTAAAAGAATAGGGATGAACTATAAAAAGTGTAATAAAGATATGTTGAAAAATGTGCAATCGCATTGTCACATGTGCTCTGCAACGGTATTATCGCTATTTTTACATTTGTAAAGAATTATGTGTAGAAGGTTCCGAGAGCAAGAAATCATTGCAAGAAAATTAATTGCTGGACTAGAAACAGGAAATAAATAAATGCATTACAGCTAGAAACAGGAACATTTTCCAAGCTGCTGCACAGTTCATTATACTGCACTAAAAATGAAAATACTGAAAATAGCAGACGTAGAGCTGGAGAGAAAGAATATCATTCCCACATAAAATACGCGTAAAAGCCATACGGAAGTGTAAAAATTCTACGGATCATCGGTTTATAATCTTAAAGTTCTAAAACTTCAGTAACGATTGCACTTACTTGTAACTGCAGTCTCAAAGGGAAATGAACTTACTCTGTTTACTGTAGGCAGGAACAATAAGGAAATGATAGGAAGATGAATGATATTAGGTGGCGCTAGGTTAATTAATTAACCCTTTAGTGTACAACGATCCCATTTTGGGAACATAGCTTGAAGTTGCTGTAAAAGCTTACATATTGTAATTTTTTAGTTTGTTAGTTTGTGTTACATTGGACATAACCAGAAAGACCTAATCTATATTCTTGGTTGATGTAAAGAACCTTTCTTTCATTTTATATTGTACTTATTACCTCCGCCAAGGAGGTTGGGTTTTCGTCGGGTTTGTCTGCTTGTCGGTTTGTCTGTCTCTTTCTGTCTGTCATCAATTTAACTAAAAAAGTTATAAACGAATTTCGACGAAATTTGCAGGGATTGTTGGGTATGTTAGGAGGAACAGGTGATTAACTTTTGGTGAAGATCCCTCCATCCGCTTGTTTGTTTGTCAGCCTCATTTTTCTCAATGCCATAACTCAAAAAGCTATGAATAGATTTTTATGAAAATTACATGAGTTGTTAGGTATACCACAAAGAGCAAATGACCAAGTTTTTGTGATGATCTGTGAGTTCTTTCGTATATTTGTTGCCGTGTTTAATTTTATGTTTGTTAGCGCAATAACTGAAAAAGTTTTGAGTGAATCTTTATGAAACTTACATGAATTGTTAGTAATGTTGAAAGATATATATGATTAAATTTTGGTGCAGATCGGCGGATTTGCTTCTATGTTTGAGCTGTGTTTGTCATAATGTTTCTTACGCTGTAACTCAAAAAGTTTTGAATGGATCTTTATAAAATTTACAGGAGTTGTTCATAATGTGAAAAGGCTAAAATGGTTAAAGTTTGGAGGAGATCGGTTGATTCGTTTCAGTGATTGAGTTGTGTTTGTCATAATGCTTGTTACGCAATAACTCAAAACGTTCTGAATGGATCTTTATGAAATTTGCAGGAGTTGTTAGTAATGTTAAGATATAAATGACCAAATTTCGATACAGATCGGTTGGTTCGTTTGTATGTTTGACTTATGTTTGTCATAATGTTTGTTAGCAGCATAACTCAAGCAGTTATGAAAGGATCTTCAAAAAATTGCAGAAACTGTTAATACTATTAAAAGGCA
>LQNS02278145.1:16611592-16626131 GCA_001587735.2 Parhyale hawaiensis | reverse complement strand
CTAAATATACTAAAATCAACGGTATGTTATGGTTGACATATCTACCATACTGTTTCATCATCCATAATCGACTTTAATCTCTCATACACTACTATATTCTACTATAATGACAACCATAATTTCCGATTGGGAATTTTGCCAACCAACACGGGGTAAGGGTGGTGCGTGCCGTATTGGCTACCGAAAATGCGGGCTTTTTTTTTAGCTTAATTGCTAACGATTATAGGCTCAATTTAGATGCTGACACTACTATACCTACTGAAGTTAGTTATTATTATTTTAATATATCTTGTTTAACCTTCGTAGCCACAACTCAGGCGTTTCAACAGAGAAACTACTTGTGCATTATTCAAATACCGCATATTGGGTAGGCGTGGTGGCCACGTGCGCTACAACGGGCAGGGAATCAAGGCACAGAGTATAGTAGGAGACACTAAAGTGGTCGGCCCCTTTTGTGTCCTTCCACACGAGAGAGACTAGAGATGTCCCGCGTACCAGGTCGGCTATATCTCGGTCAACAGCCCACCTCACGGGACAGAAAGAGGAAAGTAGAGAACCTACCTAACTTTACAAAACTAACCTCGCCAGCAGGAACTGCGGCAAGGTGCATCATCTCCTGCGGATAAGGCACTCGGGAACCAACCCACGCACTACGAGTTTATATAACGCCATCCCTGTCCCGGGCGGTCTTATATGACTTCAATCAAAGCGTACCCTTTTGCCGATGTTGCTTTTTAAATAAGGAATCAATTTTTAACCCAGGAGGAATTGCAGAATTAATGCAAAAAATACCGCTATAGCGATCGTCGACTTGATTTAAATTAATAAAAAATATCGCATGGGACTCACTCGCAGAATCGAGGACCAACAATTCAAAACGCCAAGCACTGACTAAGAGGCATTATTGTATTGGTAAAAGCGTCTGAGAAATCGGCTCAGTGTTCCTATACATAGGGGAACAATTCGACTGCCGCACCGATGCTGCAGGGCAACTAAGTGAGCAAAGCTAAGAGTAAATGAAGTACATGCAGTGCATATTCGGCTTACAGAGATATCCCAGAAAATTCAAGTACTACCATTTGTGTAACAAGATAATTCAATTAGAAGTCATCTCCGAAGAATATAACTTAGCATTCGTGGCATATATTATTATTATCCTTCGTGTAACCTTCGTAGCCGCTATTCAGGCGTTCCAACACAGATGATAGTGCAGTATTCAAATATCACATAATCTGTCGCGTGGCCACGTGCGTTACTCCGGGCAAGGAAACGAGGCGCAAAGTATGAAACTAAGAAGAGGAGAAAACAGAAGGAAGGTATAGGAGTTCCGCGGAATAGGTTGGCCACTTCGATCAGCAGCCCACCTCGCAGAACAGAAAGGGAATATGGAGAACCTACCTAACTTTAGAAAACTAACCGCCTCAGCAAGAACTGCTGCCAGTTGCAACATCCCCTGCAGAGAAGGCACTCGGAACAGCCCTTGCGTTTGCGAGGCTCATGTATTGTGGCAGGGAAAGGGCCCGCCACAAGATACCCCAAGGGCATTCGCGACATTACAGAGTAACAGCAAGTGATAATCAGTAAAGTATTGGGAGACAGCTGCAGGGCACAACTTGTTGCACCAATCGTTACGGTACCGATGCAATGCTAAAAATTACGGCATATAGCCCTTTCGATACTGACGGGACGCATATATCCCGCATCAAAGTTTTAATTATTAAAACCAGGGAGTTGTTTGTTGCTTTGGAAATTTGGACAACATATTTTACAACCCGTCTTAAGTCATTGATAGTATTTTATTTATGACTGAACTAAACTGTAGGTGAGCTCAAGTGGCTACAATGATGATGTCTTCTATGAGCTTCTCTTAGAACTTCATAAAAGAGCAAAGTTTCCGTAGCGAAAGCGATAAGAAATTAAAGTAAAACTAATGGCTCATGCTCAACACGCTATGCCTGGAATACAAGAAACAAAATGAGCTTCAACTATACGTTTTACTTGCGTCTCTCCCTATATAGGCACCACTTAAAAATATCATGTTCATTTTTCTGGTATCTTTACAGATCATAAAATTATAGCAACACTGGATGCAATCCTTACCTGCTGTCCCCATTTAAACATGTTTTCACGCTTGCAATATTGAGATAAAAGTGTGTATAAAAGAAGACGCTACTGAATGAAAGAGCATCATCTGGCACTAAAGGGGCGCCGCAGCAGCTTTAGAATGACTTCAAAGAACTGGAGAGTTTCTATCGGTAAAAAGTGCATCAATGCTGAAGAATAGAAGCTTTTCATTGGAAATATAAGCGCCATCAAAGACTCCTCGCAAAGACACAGGTGCTCATTTTGCGGCAACAGCAAAAGGCCGTGAGCGTAGAACGGCTTTTTGAGCAGCGTTTTATCGACTTCATTTTTCGAAGCGATCCGTGGTCATTAGCGCTGACAGGACGAGGACGGCCGAGTGGTACAGCAGCATTGAGACGCTCGTCGCTGTTGATTGTGGCAACAATAGAGCATGCGCTGATAATGAGGATACGCGATATGGGTGATACTGTGGATCTTCCGAAAGCGCAATAATTAATAATTGTTGTAGAGAGGCGCGTCACTTGGAATTAGTAAGCAAGTTTTACGACAGAACAATTCCGAGGAATTGAGCATTTTATGAAACTAATAAGTACATAAAGGTTCCTCGCAGTTGGTTCTTTTTTTCTATGGCTGGACACCTTAGAATAACACAGGGATGGCCAAAACGTTGGTTTCTGCCATCAGTGAACTGCAAGTACTGTAAGAAGAAAGAAATAGCTCATCTTCAGACAGACAGCACGGTTGGGCAGATAAATTCGCAGTACTTATAGATGACGGCGAGACCGATTTCATTATAGGATGTCATATTTGATAACAGAATGAATTAACTTTCTCTCCAACCAACCATTATGCTATTGCTGTGGGCCTGTAACCGTATCGTCAAATACGGCAGCAGAAACCTGCATCGACTATCCTTCGGTGTTGTCAGAGGTGGTAATTTTGCAGTGCATGGAGGATGTTGCACTTGCCTGTCTGATTTTCGGCGAGTACCTACCGAATGTGGTGAGAGCGTCTAAGTTCCTTGTACTACTGCATCACTACGATCTCTTTTCATGTTTTACCAACATTTTAAGTAGAAAAACAATTACAACTTAACGAAACGAGCAAGAAATTTTCACTACCACTGACAGACATACAGTAGAGCACTCTGAGAGCGCATATCTCCGTCAAGCTATGCAACGGTAACGAGAAATTAAAATTGGTCGGCTTTTGGCCGTATCAGCCTGCGGGCGTTTAAGTCAGCTGTTACTGGCCTTCTGACGGATTTTCCTTGGCGGCATTTCGAGCTTCTCATTGCTGCATAGTGCTCCATTTGGGTTGCGCTACCTGTCCGTCGTGGCCCGAGCGTGAAATTTTGATAATAATAATACTAGTAATAAAACAGGCAAACAAACAAAATAACTCACATGCTCCGGCAAAAAAAATCCCTCTTTGGTGGAGGAAGAAATCGACATGCAACTAAGTGCACCGACTAAACAATGCAAGCTTTCTATCGAAGACATCCCAGGTACTGAGAGCACTCTACAGGCCAGCGACAAGATACGATTGCGGTCGATGCCATTAAAAAAAATCTGGATTCTACAAAGTGCAGCTGCTCAATGATGCAAGCTCTGTGTCAAGAACGTCTCGGAGAGCAGCAAGAAAACACCCCGGAACCATTTCGCGGGATATGTCAGATTAATACTGAAACTCAAGCACGAGCAGCGGCAACGATTTTAAAATTTCTGAAATATATATTACCTGAAGTGCGTGTTATATAATTGCACTTTGACTTTTCTTCTGTCTATAAAAGAAGGCGAGCTCAAGCTATCAGGATTTTCACGTTGCAATAATTTCCGGTTTCCATTAACAATTCTAGCTACATATGTGCGTTGCGCACTGACACAGGCAATGCTGAAGCTGATAATAGAGATCATGTATTAACACGTGACCACATTCCTGCGGCACGTTACGTCGCGCTACAGCCAATGGTGCTGCTGCAGGTTCCCCACCACGGACACGTCGACTCCTCTGATTGGTTGCGACGGAGTGTGACGTCACTTTCGGCTTTGATGTAGACACGTGAGAGTACTTTCTATTATATTCTATTTTGTTAACACGTCAGTTTCAGGTTTCCTGGACACGACGCGGTGTATCATGAAAGGACGTGGAAAGGAACACGTACGTAGCATGCCAACACTGAGCGGAAGTGCTTGCTTGGAACACCGCAAGTCCTAACAGAGGATGAGGAACACAAAAACTTTGCCAAGGAAAGGGCGCGGTGAGGTCATATAAAATAATGTCTCGACGGCCTAGCTACTACGCAGCGTTTATTAGCGATAGGAATAACAGGATCGTCCTTATTGTAGCATGCATGTGTTAACAACTAGAGTTCCTGTTGCGGATACCTACAGCTCGTAGCATACCATAACCTCGCGCCACAAGAGTGTGACAGACTCTAAGGCCCTCGGACAAATTGCCAGATTGATTTTCGAACAGACTTAGCGGACACACCCGATATTGCCATCCATACACTTTCGCTTTCGCTGCGCTACAGTAAGCTGCGAAAGTATTATCACAGAGTAAAAGTGGCTTCATTACTCGAAGGACCCGACAAGGTGGCCATTACTCGAGTAAATCGTTCTGATGTCTATCACTTTCGTCAAAAATAGATCAAATGTAGGGAGGTAGCAACAGCTACGGAGATCTGAAGCAGAAATTTCCAGCAAGACTGACGCGCTGATTGGCTGTGCACATGGCTGAAAGCCTGGCACTGGTGGGAATTGAGCAGCAATGGAAGAATGAAAAAATTCCCTGGCCAGTAAGGCGAAATGTGTTTGTGTTCCCTTCTTCGAGATCAAAACTCCGTGACCTTGACCTGCTGGACCAACTTGGCGTCCCAACCAGCCGGCTGTGTGCCCGGTAAAATTGCGTACAACTCTCCCATCATCTTCAGCGAGCGTTTCTCGGCGTGTTTTATAAAGGCATTCAACATGAGAAACATTGATTCCAGTTCTGTATTCCTCCTTCGGAAATCCATGAAAAGAACACACGGCCGAAGTCTATTTGTTCACTGTACGGGGCCATATTCGTCTTCAGTTAAGTCGCAGTTTTATCACTTGATCAATGTTGCAATGGAATTCATTCCCTGTCATTCGCCATGTGGGTCGACAGGCGTTCAGGTAAGCCGTGAATGCTTTTGTTTGTCTTAAGCCCCTATTGCACAACACTGCTGCGTGCGGTTATAAATGTCAACACTTACCGATTTGCTCTCTTTCAGTCGTGCTTTGCTATTCTTTTCGTCAATGGCAAATGAAACTGTCACTTTTTACTGAGAACGAACGTCCTTCTTCCAATCTTCTCATCCCATTCACTAAAGCGTTGAGCGGCAGTGGCGTGTCAGCTTTCGCACTGCAAGTATGTCTGAGAATGCGCTCTCCATAGAATGGACTAAGCCAGCTACTCACATGTCTGGATTAACAGTGAGTGACAGTGAAAAGTGTCGGCAGCTGTGCCCTGTGTGATCGCGCTGAAGAAGTGAACATTGCCCTCTGAGACCTTTGACGGGAAGCAGTGACATTCAGCACTGCACGCAGCAGTGTTGTGTAATAGGGGCCTTAGTTTAATTTCGGGCGTTCTGTAGCGGTTCGCCGCGCCGTTAGAGTTGTGTTCTTCCATTGAAATCCGGGCGCGTAGTTCTACTTATAAAAAATAATATTGAAAGGGAGGGACACGTTTCACGAGCTCATTTCAGCCGCCTCCAGCAACGCAGTAAACTGCAGAAACGAATTATCTCTCTAATGCTTACTGCTTGCGATCGTACGTCGTGGCGGACTAACGATGTTTATGGCTTTCACTCCCAAGGGTGCTCAGTATAATCATTCGCACGTAATTTGTACGTTTATATATTTGGTGTATTGGAGCTGCATTGAAATTATGATAACTCAGTAGTTATGCAAGCTTCACGGCTTCTTTTCCAAAACAGGTAACTTCGGTTTTACGTCAGTAGTCAAATGTGAGTGATAATGAAAAAAAGAAACAGAAAAAGTCATCGTACTAAAATGACAGTGACTGTCATAATAAGAAGACACCGCTGTGATTAGAACTCGTTCATAGTCATGCGGAGAATGTGTCCAAAGAACCTGCTGTACATGTTCGAATGCGCTAAAGTGTTACCAACTAGAAATTTATGCAGGACTTGAAAATAGAAACGGTAGGTCCCAAAACTTTCCTAGGTTATTTTGATTCGTTAATTACAGCCTCTACAGGATTGATAATGCTGCGTCGCAAAGAAGCAATCATACGTTAAAATGCCTCGTGCGAGCCTAGTTATAGTCTGACCATTTATCAAGGCAGTTCGGCAGTGGTCAAATTCCTCTATAGATTTGTCCATTCTAAGGGTATTTTTGAGATTTTGTTCAGCCCTTATCTTAGCACCGTCCACTGCCAGTATATAGGGAAATCTCAGAAACACCCACAGAATTGGCACCGCTATAGGGGAATTTGACTACGACCGAACTGCCTTGTTAAAAAGGTCACACTATAGTCACATAACATTTGAACATAGGTAATTGGTTTATTTACACCAACAATATAAGAGTCTAAAGTAAGGCTCCATTCTATATACCTGGGCCACGAAAGAGCACCTTCACGGAGTCATCTGATGAACTTGTTTAAGGCGAGAGAAAGCTGACTCATCTTGTCTGAACCGATCGGTAAAAAGAGTTTGTTCCGTGTATCCAATATACTTCAGAGAAGTACATTCTCCTAGGTCGTAGGTGCAATGGTAGATCAAGGAGTTTTAATCGAGCTACATACTTACAAACCTCTGATAATCTAGTCTGCGTGCGTATTTGCTGGGTTGTCACCGTGCACACTATCGTGGCTATCATACAGAGGAAATAAACGGAGAGGAGCGGAGATTTCAGAATAATAACGCTTGACTTTGTTATTTTGATTCATCAGAAATATGGAAAACCGCTGTGACCCCTGCAGCCGGGATACGGCTCAGCAGTTCTTTACTTGCAGAAAAATATTCGGCTTTTTATATTTTGGTACTTGAAAAATTTGGCAAAACCTACTCTAAGTCCAAGAATCGAGCAGAAGCAAACGGAATACTTAGGTTAGGTTTTTAGTGACCCCACGGTTCACGGTCAATGCAGTTTGTTCTATATGAGAAGTTTTTACCTTCTTGTTTTTGTGAGATATTTGTAAGCTGATTCTGACTTTGTCCTGAAAGACTTTGATATTTGTTTGCAGTTTATATACTGTGGAGTTGTCGTTCCTTTTGTTTGCAGTTCGATGTTAACTGTGCAGGGTCACTGCCGCTGGACGCTTGTGTTCTTACGCTTTCCATGAACATTGAAATTGTATAGTCGATAACGATCATGGGGAAGTAATTATAGATGAGAAATCTCTGAACATATGCTTAATATGGCAGACCTCTTCTTGGAAACGTTGCCAGTTTGTGCTTATGCGGGACGCTCGGGAAAGTAACGTTTTTATGGCACAAATTTTATTCATTCAGGGGTAATGCTGCAGTAATATTATTGATGCAATATCATCATTGAAAGCCTTTGCAAATACTGGTATCACTTGGTGCTGTTCTCTTAACCCTTTTGTTCCCAAACTCTGATCTTGCAATGAGTTTCTAAAAGAAGCTCATAATAGACACTGTTATTGCAGTCACTTGAGCTCCACCTCTAGTTTTATTATCGAAAATACATAAAATAAAAGCACTAACTTCGGACGGGTGGTAAAATTTCTTGTCCAAATTTCAAGAATGAAAAACAACGCGCTGGTTTCAATAGTCAAAATTTTGATGCAGGAACTGGAGTTCCCATCAGGAACGAAAGAGTTAAATTTCGATAAAGACGCATAAAGACGTATAGAGGAATGCCATCTGTGTGTCTTTCTCTTGTTCGTTGGTGAATAGTAAAACTGAGTGGTTTGCAAAAATTGTCACATGTCCATGATTTGATCAAAATTGCTTTTTATGAAGAAAATGTCGTCGATGTAACGAGCTCAAAGTAAGGGGGCATTTACTAGTAGTTAGTAGTACTATATAGTATTCTTCTAGTTCAAGCTGCCCTATCCACAAAGTAAACTGTATTCCAACAAGAGAAAGAAAGAAAGGACATGAATATTATCAAGAGATACGTGAAACACAGGCACATGTCAATCCCAATTAAAAATTTTCGGTGGAACTACCGCGGCGTTTGGTCTACACATGGCCGCCACAGGTCGCCCCTTTGAGCGGGGCATCCGTGCGGCTCGGGTGCTGCACGGTCGCTATGTGCGTTTTTTTTTTTTGGGGGGGGGGGGGGGGGTTGGCACGGGCGGCACGAGTCTGAACCCTGGACATTCTGGGTGATGGTAAGTGATAGTGATCGTGTGCGCGCGGTGCGTGTGGGCCAACAAGTGCCGTACAGTTTATATGTTGCGCAACAGAGAGTCCTATGAACAATTGTAAATAGTGCTGAGTTTTCTGGTGGATGGATGGGATTTTCAGTGACCAGATGCTTATAATCATACTTTACGTTATGGCAACAAAACATGTAGACTATACATATAATAATACTCTGCACCCGAGCCTCACGGATGCCTCGCTCAAAAAGGCGACCAGGTGCATACCATACGCCGCGCTTGTTCCACCGAAAATTTTTAATTGGGATGCGCATGGCCAGGAACAGCAAGCCGGGAAACAAGAGGAAGACAGAAATAAAACATATGGAATGGGAATATGAAGGTGGACGGACGCAAAATGGGCACGAAAGCAAGACGTCCCATAGGCTTAGCTAAGCAAAGGTAACTTACAGGGTCACCATGGGGCGCTGCTCCCCATAACATGGGACTGGCAAACCTAACTATCCTAACCCTATGGCCTACGAGGCATTCTATGCCCACTCAGGGCCGGCCATAAGGGGGCCTTTTCAGGAAAAAGTTCGAATACGGTGTTCTCAAGTTGATGCATATAAAAATTTGCAAACGATTATGGTCCTTCGCTAAACCTCACCACATTTCCGTCCGTTGAAAGATACAGTTTTTCGTCCACACCCTGTCGATGGGCTTAGACAGCATAAATCCGTCCTCGTCCGTCCCAAAGAAAATCATTAGATGTCAAGAGTATTACAAAAGTATTCGTAAAATCGACCGGGACTGCGTGATCGAGGGGCTCTGCCGTGGCTACTCGAGGCAAAAGTTACTAATTTTAAAGCTCTGTGCATCAACAGATGGAATTTCAAGTAAAAAATTTCCACCCTGTCCTGCTCGGGCGGCATGGCCTTGTTACGGGGTTATTTCTGCTGTAACAAAGATGTGGAAACCTAGGCATAACATGGAGCCATGATTTATTCTTTAAAATTCTTTTATTGTTTAAGTAATACCTACTGTATGTTTCACTGTTGGCCTAACTAACTGGGGTTTCGTTGGAAGAAATATTGTCTGCCATTGTCTAATGACGAGACAGACTACTTGTCAATAAAATGACGTAGGTATGCAAAAAGTAGCCATTTTAAATGTCTTGTATTTCAGTACATATACGTTTAGATTTACTGCTCATTGCTGTATGGCCTATACTAAGACTACAGTGGCATTCTTGTGTTCCCGTCATTGATTATTATTAGTACTGTATGTATGTTCCTAATTTTAGCATCTCTGCCCACAGAGTACACTGTGACCCAAAGAGAGGAAGAAAGAATGTCAAGAGAAACGTGGAACCCATGCACGAGTCAGCGCGCATGGGAGCAGTAAGTCGAGAAAGAAGAGGAAGAACAGAATAAAGCACGAGCAAGTAGGAGTATGAAATCGGGAAGGAAGCAAATTGGGCACTAAAGACAGAGTCTCGAAGGCCTAACTAATGGCTAAAGGTTACCTACACGAGCCCACTGGGGAGACTGGCCGCGCTATCGTCTCTCACGACGGAGGTGTGTGCGTGTTTGTGTACGCAGATCGTGTGCGCGTGAGCAGCGTTCAAGTTGGTGCGCCGCTCTGCTTGCTGTATCGTTGATTAAGTTGGGTTAGGTTAGGTAACGTTAGGTTACGTTAGGCAAGATTAGAAAGGTTAGTTTGGGTTAGGTCGGGTCAGGTTAGGTTGGGTTAGGTAAGGTTAGGTTAAGTTAGAAGGTTAGGTAAGGAGGTTAGGTAAGGAGGTTAGGTAAGGAGATTCGGTAAGGAGATTCGGTAAGGAGGTTAGGTAAGGAGGTTAGGTTAGGTTAGGTTAGGTAAGGGTAGGTTAGGTTACGTTAGCTTAGGTAGTGTTTATTTTAGGGGCAACGCGCGCAGGGAAGCTTACGTGAACGCAAAATCGTCGTGAGAGACCATAGTGCCGCCGGGCCCCATAACATAGGATGGACGAACCTAAACTAAACTGAACTAACCTAACCAATGACCCATCCAATGACCCCTGAAGGGTTCCGTCATTGACATAGTTGTTAATAGCACTGTTGGGAAACAATTCAAACAATAATGAAATGAAGCTCTGTAGGAAAAGATTAGATTAGATAGGCGGCAGTAGACGAACCAAAAGGCCCATTCCCAAAAAGACACCGGGACTTACACCCCGGCCCTCTATGAGCTATTGCCATTGTTAGTAGGATGTAGAGGAATGGAGAAACGAGAGGAGAAAAAATGGAAGACGAAAGAGAAAAAAAGGAGAGATAAAAAAGAAAGGGGAGAAGAGTCTACGCCAAAGCGATGGTCATTAATGCCCGCAAGCATGATCGATGGCCGCTGATATGCGGAGCTTAAATATATAAATGGAGCGGAAGAGAGAAGAAGTCAGCTTAAAATGGCCTGGGAAGTTTTGGTCGTTAAGTGCTTGCGACTCGTGGAGAAGGAGTTCTTAGCTGTGGAGGATGTCTCTCCCAATGTATGTCATGACGATTTTTGAAGGAGTTGACCGACTCCGCACCAACAACGTCGGAAGGGAGATCTGTTCCAAATGCTGACTATGAAATAGGGAAAGAACTGCTGACTTAAGGTTGTTCTTCGAGCTTTATGCTTGAGTTTTTGACCGTTGTTTCGCAAGCGGTTACTGGGGTCTATTTCAAAGAGTCCCGTTATAGGTACGTCGTTGAAGCCATTCAAGTACTTGAATGTTTCTATTAGTTGCCCCCTGAGTCGTGTTTGCTCGAGAGAGATCAGACCCAGTTCTTTCAGGCGACGTTCATACGACTTGTTTATCAGCTGAGTGTTACGGCAACCGTGTGTACCGGGCCTAACCGATGCGGATGTGGGCGTTGTCCAAGGGCCAGACGAACGCGCAACCAGAAGGACGGAAGGATACATCGTGGTGATCTGCTTGATGTATTTGTACTAAGTACAGAATGGGTCTTGGTACCTATTGTGGCGTAGGTACATCTTATAGCTAGACAGGTGGAGTCTAGTCTTGACGAGCTGCTGTATGTCTGTGCTCTGGGCTGCCGAGGTAACTGGGCGGCCCCTTTTATAACCTACGCAGCATCGCGTCATGCTCACGCGATTATGAAGCATCAACTCGGTACTTCCGGCTGGTGAACGGGCGGCGTCACATGAGGTATCAGTTTCGTTGCTCTGCGTTGGACTCTTTCCATGTTATCGATATTTTACAGAGATGTGGCGACCAGAATTGAACAGCGAATTCTAAGTGTGGCCTCACTAATGCCTTGTACAAGGGAACGATGATGTCCTTGGACTTGAAAAGTAACAAATGCACTAAATGATTCATATATGCAATGTAATTAAAAAAAAAAATTATGGTGCACGACTACTTATTACCAACCTGCGAAATTGATATCGGTATTAACTCAAATGATGCTGCTATGGGTATTGATACTATTTGCAAGAGATAAAGAAATGCACGAACACTCACCCTATTCTACTCAGTTCGGCAGCACAGCCTGAGCATGATAAAGCTAAGTGAGTACAGGACGGCTTCCTGGTGTGACTGAAGCGAAACCAATAGCCGTACGACCGCCACCTGAGCAGCCCACAGACAGAGCCGCTCGTACCTCCAGCAGCTTCCCTTGAATTAAAAACAGTCAAGTCCGATACAAAGAACGCAGAAGTGCATATTAATAAACGAAGGCTTCAGGTGTTTGCTTCCACATATCGCGTAGGAATATTGACGAGCAGCTACGTCTCGGTAAGCTGCTGACAGTAATGAAGGAAAAGCGGGTAACGGCTGTAAAACACGCGGCCAGGATGTGCGCCACACCATCCAAAAAAAGAGAATTGAGAAATAGTAAATTTGATGTCAAAAGGGAATTTTTTCTTTATTCAATTTTTCATGACAGTTTTCTTTGACGGGGTAATGCTGACTCCTTGCAAATGGTTCAGGCTTTACATTTTCGTATAACGTTTAGTACAAATTTTTCTTGGTAACATTTAAGCAACTTTTATCGAAATACATGGACAACGCTTGAATAACAGTTCGCAACTTGTTATAGATTCACAAAGCTTAAAATATTAAGCTTGAGTTGAACGCGAAACATAAAATGAAATTAAACATTTAACAAAAAGTGTGAGAAGCCAGCAGCCGGTCGTCAAGTGCGACCTCGGTGTTCCAATACGGGCAGCGGCAGAAGAAGATTTTGAAGCCGTAGGAATAACACTTATTGTCCTCGCCACTCGTTCCTTGGCATGCACAAAGGTTTGTAAGGTTTAGACGTCCGCAGAAAAGAGCGGTCCAATAAAAACGCTTCTGGTAAGAATAGCACAGTGCGTCCTCTAATCGCTGCACCAGGGACTGCGCCTTCAGTGCTGTAACGAAGGGCCACGGTATAAGCTGTAAAGAATACTTTTTAACAGAAACTGTGTTAGAAATGCGACTAAAAATTTTTGTAATTATAATTATTTGCTATTAAGGAAATTTATTAGATAGATATCAGTTTATCAAATTGATAAAGCACTTGCTATTGCGTTATAATAATTCTCAGATGAAAAAAATTTATTACCACGCACCCATCTCGGCAATTGCCGAAGAAACGTAGAAGATTGAGAAGAATAGAAGCGGCGGCTCTGCGATGGCGTTGATATACTGAAAGCGCAAAAGCATAAATTGACTGTGGTAATTATTACGAAAATTTAATAAATTAATTTCTATGTCCCACTATTATCAATATTCTTCTGATACAGGCAAAACCCACTTAGAGTTACTTTACCCCAAGTGCCTTGAGAAGCTTTTGGTTTAAGAGTTAGGAAATTGAAAGGTGAATTCAGTAGTAGAAATGAGCCAGGAAAATCTTCAAGAATAATAGTTCAGTAGAAGGACTTCTTTTGAAACACGTAACTATCTAAGTTAGGAATTAGTTTAACCTTATAAGTCCGGATGAGATAGGGCTCCCATCTTCTCGTGGACCAAAAGGTTAAGTTGACTAGGTTAAAACCCGAAGTTGAGAGGCAAAATTGCCAGTAAGTTGAAGGGATTATCCCAAGTTCACATAGACTAGGCCGAAGCCTAATTATTTTGAAGGCTCACAAGAAAACGCTTACAAATTTAGAAAAACGAAGTAGAAATTCAGGCGCACAAACCAAAATATAGAGATAGAATTCAAGGCATGCAAGGCAGAGAGGGCACCAATATACGGCTTAGCCCATCACTGGTTGAGAACTTCCGGCTGCAGGGCACTGGACACCTCGGGAGCACGTCTACACCCGACGATGACTGATAGCATTCTGATTTTGTCGAAATTTTAGTCGTGCATGTACGTTGCTAGTTATTAGCGGAATACAGCTAACAAAATACAGCGCAAAGTGATAAAATACAATCATTTTTACACGGCGGCTTTACAATCTGACATTAGATCTCTTCTTAATAAAATATAACCACACTTACCAGGAGGCCTGGAAGTGAATATTGAAAAATGACGTAAAAATCGTGTTATTCAAATTCACTAGTTATTTTTCGATGTTGCCCATACCTTTCTAGTGCTATACAGATATATTATCTATGTATTAATACGCTTGTATCTACGTGTGTGTGTGTGTGTGTGTCACGCTCTTCACAAATAGATAGGCGTAAATTAGAGACTTGTTCATTTCACTCGTATCATATCTACGCTTTCGTTTTATTTTTCAAAAGTTTTACTCGCTTTGCTGGTAGCAGATGGCATTTCTCATAGGGTCTGAAGCGTAGCCAAGATGCGCCCTGGATAAAGAAAACTGGTAGTATTAGCATCTCTGCTCTAAATTCATTTTTCGAAGAGAATATGCTGCTGGGAGAGCATCAGGCATGCAGTACTGTGCGATGTCTGAGGAAATGCAGTGACATCTTAAGAACAAAAGAATACTCTCCAGCGAATGAAACAATTGATCCAATCGATTTTCGTTTATTGTATACTGCTTTGTATTGCATTAAACACAGCAGGAAAATGATGGGTTATTGATCAGCAGCATTCACGGGTTCCAAAATAGTGAGAAAAAATCGGATACGCCGATAAAAAATTAGAACGTGTAACCTTATGGATTGCTAAATTATCTGTAAACTGTGGGAAAC
>LQNS02278145.1:16578784-16589664 GCA_001587735.2 Parhyale hawaiensis | reverse complement strand
ACAGATACGAGAGCTTCTCGAACTGAATAAAGCTCGAATTTCCTTCTATCTATTAATGATGAAGAGCGTGACACAAAAGGTAGGTACGTAGGTAGGTAGGTACTAGCGTATTAATATATAGATAATAATTATTGCTCCAACTTTATATACTTGACGACAAATCATTTAATCTACTGTTTTGTGGATGGGTGTAACTCAAGTAGCTGGCCAAACAGGAGCGGGAGATTAAATGAATTAAGCCCAACAAAAGCGGCGATATGTTTAAATATGTTTTGTAAAGAGCACTGTAACTAACTACGAAGTGTAAATGAAGCTTCGCTTCAGAGAAGATAAATCAGGGGGCCATACCTGCCCAGGTTTTGCCTTAAGTATTGTGAAAGTTTGCACCAGCCTTCACTGCAATTTTTTATTGATAATTCTTTATAGTTCAATCAGTACATATTCTCGTTTGTTCGTAAATTAATTTGCCTAAAGGATAAATTCGCATTGAGTTTTTAGGTGAAATTGATTAAAATACTTGTAGGCTGCTTCTAGACTGGTATATCCTCGTCGATGTTGACGTGATTGATGAAGTCACTTTTTGATGTTAGTTTCTCGTAAGTCCTCCCGTTAGGCTTTTCTCTTCTTGGAGAGGGATAACCCGAGACACCCGATTTTTGGACTTGGAACAAGTTCAAAATGCAAAAATTGGGCTCCTATACATATAGCCTAACCCAATCTCACTAACCCAAACTAACCTCACCTAAGATGATCTCACTAACCTGATCTTACCTAACCTGATCTCACCTAACCTAAACTCACTTAACAAAAGCTTACCTAGCCCAACCGCACCTAACCTCACCTAATCTAAGGTCACCTAGTTAAATTTAACTTAACATAACCTCACATAACCTCTTTCAGGGGTTCTTGCCATCCATGTTCGCTCATGCAGGGTCAGATTTAGCTTAGCACATTATAGCTCAGCTTTCTTAATTAATATGCTGTATTCAAATAAATGAACAGAGCTCTCAAATTTAGCTTCAAGAGAAAGCGGGAATTTTTTCCCACAGAGGCTTTTTTCTGGTGGCTCATTTCCTCCGGGGCTTTTTTCCTACCGGGGCTTTTTTCCGGATACTCATAGGACAGGGGGTAGACCGGTTACAAGCTCTGCTCAATATCTAATACTGGGGCTTATTTTTTGTTGATTTTGTATTGAGTTAAAAATCTGAATTTCTTTCCAGATTTACTGGCATATCCTCATTAACAGCAAAGGTGTGGAACTGTGCATATTCGCACTTTGAAAAATAAACGCTTAACAGCTCATATAGACATTGCAGTAGGGAAATTTTCGATAAGTTGCTTTCACTGTTCGTGAGGAAAACTTTACTAAGTGACTTTACTGCCTTTCAGTCAGCTTCCATATCTAACAAGCATCCCCATCAAGATATTTCCTTAAGGCTACGTGAGCCTTATCTTTCTCCAATTTCACCTGAGCTTACTTCCATCCATCTCTTTCTCAAGTTCCTAATGAGCGAGCTCGGGCTAAGTGCTAAGCACTTGCCTTTATTTTACTCAAGCTGTAGCGCCTGTTAGCCAGTAGCTTTTAGCAACACTCTTAAGCAGTTAATCAAGCCTCTCTGGCGAGGCCTGTTTACCCAAAGTCGACGTAATGCCGCTGGTTTTTTGTATGCAGCGCATTCGTTCGTGAGCCGGTCTATAGCGAAACAGAGGGCTCGAAACAGAGCCTCTTGGCTTCTTTGCCGCTCGGAGGACAAACACTGGACTTGTGACACTGTTGGTATCTGTAGCGAGGCGCGGACTCGAGACTCACTGACATTGTGTTACGGCGTGATGAAGATTTGGTTTCTTCCATCACGTAAAAATATGATGCCACCGGAGGCGGGCGACCTCCAAGACTAAATAAAATGATGAAGGTAATAAAATAAGTAAATGATAAGTTATGTAAAATGATAAAAATAAAAAAAAACAAAGCCAACTAAAACTATGATTTTCGAGTTTTCCCATTGATGATGAACACCGCAAGGATAATCAGAGAGATGGATCTTAATAACATCGCAAATAGAAATCAAAGATGGGCACATGCAACGATCGCAATTGGGAGCTGTGAGTTCACATTTAATCACGCATGAAACTTAGTAGAAAATAGAAGTAAGAATACATATTCATTCGAAATTTCGGAACAACACTTAAAATTTGCACACCGTTCAAAAAATAAAATACTGGTATATATGTACCGTGAAACTGAATAATTAGCAACATACTTGATGAGCTGCATCAACAAGTACCGAGAGAAATAAAAACAGCATCTCATGCGTCGGAGACACGACGAGTCGGAAGCACGATGCGGAGCTTGCTATGGCCGGTTTTCAGTACCCTTTTCGCAGGACAAGGGAATCGGGGCCTGGATTCCGCGGCATGGCCGTCCATGTCCGAAAGAGTCTCTGGTCTCTGTGCGTATCGCCAGTCAGTGCATGAATGTGGCCGTCTTGAGATCCTAGTTGTGAGGGTGTGTGGCCGTCTGAATAATTTTTATTTATTCTCCTTATATTGGAGGTGCAGATCCTAAGTCAGCGTTTATTTTTGTGGACGACGTTAACGCACACCACAGGGGCTGGTTGGGATCTGTGTTGCCGACTGATGGTCATGGTGAGGCTGCGTTGGACTTTTGCACCTTATTTAGTTGTGTGCAGCTAGTTCGTGGGTCCACGCAAGATACTGGTAGTTGTCTCAACCTTGTCATGACTATGTCCCGGACTTCTGACCACTCACACCTTGTTGTGTCCCTAGACCTGAACCAGTTGGTTCCTGTGGTAGACACCAGGAGAGTGGTGTTTGTTAACCCTATCCGTTACCAATGTTTTTCAGCCGCTTGAGCGCCAAGGCGGTAGAAATTTGTACCGTCCACTAAAAATGCTTATAACTTTATCAATATCACAGTTTTTTTCTTCATGGTCTCAAAAAATTATTTATTCAACTTTATTTCTTTTGTCTATTTAATTAAAAATGTCTTAGAGTAGTTTTAATGTCAATTAAATTGGAATATAAGAAAATATCTCCAGACAGTACAGGGTAGCACATCTGCCGGTAGCACATCTGCCGCAATATTCATACTTTCACAAGCTGAACGTATAATCGCTTCTATTTTTCAATTCTAGCCTTGTTGCCGTCTTACAGTGATAATTTTGAAAAAGTAGTTTTGTATAAAAAAATCTACACGGATATGTTGTCATCTATTTTTCTGAAACATTTATATTCATGTATATTTTTAACTGTTGTGCGGGTATATTAGAATTTTATTGATAGTCAATGTCAATTGAGAAAAGTCACGAAAGTTGGGCGCTGAATATCATGTGGAGCAGAACAGTTACTGTGAACGGAAAATGGTAAGGCGGTACGATTTTGTACCGCCTTGGAGCAGATAGGGTTAAGAGCAGGGCTAACTGGGCTAACCGGCCTATTACGCTGACACCCATTTTGTCGATGTTCGAGAAATTGGTGGCTTGTAAGCTTGGTCGTTTTGCTGAGGGTATGTGTTTGCTGCTTGCTAGTCAGTTTGCGTACAGAAATGGTTTGGGTTGTTGTGACGCATTGTTATCAGTGTCACACCACTTACAGTTCGCGCAGGATAGTCGGTCTGTGGCACGCCTTGTGCAGTTGGAGTTTAGGGCGGCATTTGGCAAGGTCATCCACAGGGGTGTATTATACAAGTTTGAGTCGTTTGGTGTGGGTAGTAGGGTTCTGTCAATCATTCGCGATTTTGTTTCTGAGCGAATGCAGTGTGTGTCTGTTGACGGCATTTTGAGCGCTCCAGTAGCGGTAGAGTCTGGCGTCCCCCAGGGTACCGTGCTTGGCCCGCTGTTGTTTGTTCTGTATACTAGAAACATGTTCTCATCACTGGAAAATAAGATGATTAACTATGCCGACGATTCTACTTTGATAGTAGTGATACCCGCTCCCCGCATGCGTAATGCTGTCGCCCAGTCTCTGAATAGGGATTTATCACGTATTAGTGCGTACTGCTCGGCTTGGAGTATGAAGCTGAATTTCATTAAGACCAAATCGATGATCATCAGTCGCTATCGGACACTTTTACCGCAGCATCCACATCGGGAGATAGATGACACTCTACTTCAGGAGTGTCATCCTTGGGTATTCTTGATGTTGTCTTTGATGAGAAGCTTACTTTTGAACTGTGTATTAGGCAACTGGTGTCACGTGCTTCCAGTAAGATTGGGTTTCTGCATAAGGTGAATTCTGTGTTTTGTGACAGTGAGGTTGTCCGCAGATGCATTTATGTTTTTTTTGCTGCCTGTGTTGGAGTATTGCTTACCGGTCTGGGCTTCAGCAGCTGACAGTTACTTACGCCTGTTGGACCGATTTGTTAGTTCGGTCAGCAGGCTGTGCGCGGATAATGATCTGGTGAAGCTGTTCCACAGGAGAGAAGTAGCCGAACTCTGCATGTTTTATAAGGTATACAATAATGATAGGCCTTGGTTGCATTCATCGGTCCCTGCCCTTCAAAGTCTCTAGGAGAATTACGCCTGCTGCTGTCGGTGCGCACTCCTTCACGTTGGAGAATGTTAGGTGCCGAACTAATCAGTACGGCCGGTGTTTCGTACCCTGCTCTGTTGGGGTTTGAAACTCATTTCCGGCATCGTCTTTCGGTTGTGTTGGCCTGCGAGCGTTTAAGCCAGCTCGAATCGAGGTACCGGTGCCTCGAAGTCGGCTTAACCAACTTAGAAGATACCTTAAAGCAGCGGCTATCTGCTAAAAGGAGCAAAGTTAGACGCTTCGAGGCCAGAGTAGCTGGATTCCAGCAGAACCAGCTATTCAACACCAACCAGAAACGCCTCTAACAAACCCTTAGAGGAGAAGAGACAAGCTCTGACTCACCTAACGCAGAAGAGAGCATCCGATTCTCGAGTGACATATGGGAAAAGAGGTATACGGCACAACAATACAGCCAAATGGGACCACGACGTCAAGGAGAAGAACGTCACAGCCGATTCAGACCTTACAATCACCAGTCAACAGCTCAAAAAGCAACTGAGCAAGACCAAGAACTGAAAAGCACCCGGACCAAATATGGTGCAAGGCTACTGGATCAAAACTTTCATATCGTTGCACTCCAGAATTGCTACACAGCTCAACCACTGCCTGCAACGCGGAACCGTGGCTACCTGAATGACCACAGGGAAGACGGTTCTAATTCTGAAGGACAAGATAAAGGGCACGGAGGTCAGCAATTACCGCCCAATCACGTGCCTCCCCTTTATGTGGAAGGTGCTGACGGGCATAATCTACGAGAGAGTCTACAAACATCTAGACTCAAAGAAGCTCCTACCCGACGAACAGAACGGATGCCGCACAAACACCAGGGGAACGAAGGACCATTTGCTCGTTGACAAGCTCCTCACGAAAGATGCCAGGAGCAAAAAGAAAAACCTAAGCATGGCTTGGGTTGATTACACAAAAGCCTTCGACATGGTCCCTCACTCCTGGATCTTGGCGAGTCTGGACATCTACGGCATTACCGGCAACATCCGCAATCTGATCGCGACCACCATGCCCAACTGGAAGACCCTGCTCACAAGTGCCAATAAACACCTCGGCGAGGTGAGCATCAGACGTGGAATCTTCCAGGGCGACTCCCTATCTTCATTACTCTTTGTCCTGACCATGATCCCCCTCTCCGAAACCCTGAACAAGGCTGACCAGGGCTACAATTACAGTCGTACCATGAAGTTCAACCATCTGCTTTACATGGACGATCTGAAGCTCAACGCCAAATCAAAGGACCAAGTAGAGCAGCTCCTTAATATAGTCCATCAGTATTCCCAAGACATGAAGATGCAGTTCGGTGTTAGCATATGCAAAGTTCTTAACATCGAAAGGGGAGAGGTTACTACGTCCGAGGGAATCACCATCGAAGATGGTACCATGAAGGATATCGAGGAGGCAGGTTACAAGTACCAGGGTGTCATGGAGTATAGCACCATTCTCCACAGAAAGATGAAAGATTCCATTCGGAAGGAGCACCTAACCCGACTCCAGCTCATCCTGAAATCACACCTAAATAGGGGCAACATCATCAAGGCCATCAACTCATGGGTCATCGCCGTAGTCCGATATTCTGCTGGCATTATTAACTGGACCAAGAAAGATTGCACCGACATGAACATCGAAACCAGGAAGCTCATGACCATCCATCGAGCACTGCACCCAAGGTCGTGCGTAAACAGACTCTATATTAAGAGAAGAGAAGGGGGCCGTGGCCTCATCAGCGTCGAGGACTGCGTCGAAGCGGAAAAACGCACTCTTTCCCAAAATTTCAGAGAGAGGACCAATAGGCACGCTGCTTAATCGAGGTGAAGTTGCTAAAAGAGACGGAAATGGCTGACCAATTCAAAGAGCGACGGGGCCTCGATCGGACTAACAAATGGAAGAGCATGAAGATGTCCGGCCAGTACCTCGAGGTTGTTCAGGACAAAATAGTCCCCGACTCATGGAACTGGCTCCTGAGGGGGGAGCTGAAACGGGAAACAGAAGGCACCATCCTGGCAGCTAAAGAGCAAGCCCTCAGAACCAGGTACATCCAAAGCATGATTGACAAGAGGAACTTCCCTAGTACCTGTAGAATTTGCAGGAGCTCGGATGAAACCATCAACAATGGGATAAGCGAATGCGGAGTGCTGGCGCAAAAGGAATTCAAGCGCAGACACGATAAAGTGGCTCGACACCTCCACTGGACCCTTCTGTGGATCCATAACTTCCCGGTCAGTGAGAGGTGGTACGAGCACGAACCCGCACCAGTGGTTGAAAACGAAGCTGTGCAAATCTGCTGGGACAAGAGGATGGAAACCGTTCGTGTACTTAACGCCAACCGACGGGACATCTTCGTAAAAGAAAAACAGGAGAAGTCTGCCAAACTGATCGATATTTTAATCCCCTTCGACTCCAGAATCGTGAACAAGGAAGCGGAAAAGAAGGAAAAGTACCGTGACCTTGCCATAAAACTCCAGAGACTGTGGCAGATGAAAGTGGACGTCGTTCCAGTGGTTATCGGAGCTCTGAGGCCAATGCCCAAGAATCTAAAGACTGCTCTGCGAGAGCTGAAGTGCGGCCATCTCCATCCAGGAACCCTCTAGAAGAGCGTTCTGCTTGGAACAGCGCACTTCATTCGCAAAGTGCTCTGAGCCTTAGGTCGCGAGATGTGACCCGCGCCAGAGTGTAGAGCTAAACATCGCTCAACCGATACAATTTGGGTCTTAAAATTCCCCCGATAATAATAATAATAAGTAGGATATGAAATGATACGAAATGGTAGCCATTCAAGTCCTAAGGCTTCAGGAGGCTCTGACAAAGGAACACAACTCACGTTGGCCTCGATTGTCGCTAACAAAGCACCAGTACGAGAAGATCGCGAACACGCAGTTTTTCACTGCAATGACGAAGTATACTTATATGTATGATAGCACTGGATCGCTGCAAAGGCTTAAATTTTACCCGTGCGATATGCAGATGATCAGTATGACTAACATGGTAAATTATAGGATAGACACTTATTAGTCCAGGGAAGGATGTGGACAGTAACTCCTAATAAACCATGAAAGTTGAAAATAGTTGATTTTTTATGCGCCTCTCCAAAAGTACATTTAAACTTCGCAATCACACTGCATGTGACATATTTCTGCTCAATCACCTTCAATAAACATCTTAGACTACCCCAAATCGTACGTTATTAATAATTTTCGGAATTACCCTAATTATCCCTTCTTTCCATTTTTTCAAAACTTTAAAACTAAAGTTCAGACACATTGAGGTTACGGCATTGGCAGATTCCTGATGCAATTTCAAATGAATTCCTTTCTCACAGAATACTAATACATCACAATTACGCGAGTTGATTGTTTCTTTTGTTTGCAAACTTGCTTTATTCCAAGCTGACATTGCAATCAGTTGTCATTCAGTTAAGCTCTTGGTTGAATATCTAAAACTAAAGCACTGCAGTCAGTTGTTACACAATTAGGCTCTCGGATAAACACGGCGCGTTGATGAAAATTTTTATGGTTGAAGACGGTAATGAAGTAGGAAGTGATTTTCCCGATGAAATACCCGGAAAATACACTTGAAGCTGCTTAGATTAGTTGACTAAAGCTTGGCGCAGCTAAAATTTGCAGGGCGTGAACAGAGAAGACGGCAAGGAAGACTCGTAGTCCAATGCATCTTTTGAAGAATCATGACTCTTGAGAACAGAAAGCAACGGTCCGGTGTCCTCAGTCTGCATTGCGGCATCAATGCCAATACTGATGACTAAGGACCGGACGTGGGTCGGGAACACATCAGAGCAACACGCAACATGCAACGCAACAAATTCGCTGCTTAAAAAAAATTTCAGTTCGAGCACTGCTATCAAGTGGCCGCACTAACGCACTAACGCATGTCGCACCGTCTTCCAACGCTGCTTGCTACAAATTTTCGTGCGATTTGACAGCAGGCGCTGCGCTAATCCGGCTCTATTCAGGAGGCATATATTAATAATTGTTGCCAGATATTTTATGCTCAACAAAAACAGGGAAAACTTTTGAAAGACTTAAATATATTTCTTATGTTGTGAATGGTAGAGAAAGGCTGCTCTTACGAACACGTAGATAATATTTAAACGTATCTAGCCAGCTATGAGGTCGGCATCATCAGAGAACAACGCCCGACGAGCCAAGTTTTGGCGATACCTCAACAAGTCTAAGAAATCAGATATACTCAGTGTTGAATAACTATTATTTGGCTCATATTTAGATACTTTTACACAACTTTCCTCAAAGAATTTACGTTCCTGCCGAGAAAAAAAAAAGTACTTCTATCATCGCAGCTAAGGCATTCAAAGAAATGCTCGTTGGTAGCGAAGCAGTAGGAAAAGATGCCAGGTGCCGCCACACTCCTAATTCAAGCAATAGGGTTAACTTTTCTAATGAAATTCTGCAAGTGACTCGATATTGTAAATACCTTCTAATAATTCTTGAAGCTTAAATGTGTAAATGACAATACGTATGCTGTCCAGTGCCTAAAATGACAATGAATCGGAACTAGAAGAAATTATTGTGTTCCTCACATGTTAGAAGTTAGTCGGAACATTGCATTTTAAAATTCTATAAGCTAAACTTGTAATTGCCAACGGTAGCGTCATGAGTCAAATGTCCAATAGCATTCGCAAAATATATTGCAAATTTAAATCCGAAATTTGGCTGCAGCGTTTGCACAGGGCTGAACTAAATTGCTAGAGACAACTTGATGCTATTTTGTTCGCAGATTTTTTGTCTTACTTAAGCAATTATGCGAACTTAGTAGTAGTCAGTGTTGAAGAAATATCTTGTGTAGCTTTCACAGAAGTATGTTGCAAAATAGTGTCCTTTTTTGCCGAAAATGATCCCAATCTCTCTGCTGTGAGTTCACTGAGCTTGTGGTAATGGGCAGCTACAAAGTAAATATGATGCACCAATCAGCGTGGCACTTTCGATATTAAAATCCGCCCTATACTCAATGACAACAAGAGTGAAGTGACTGAACTACGTAAAGACTACCTTCTAGATACGAGTGCAATAGATCTTGATAAGTTTCGTACAATTTATCAACTGCACTAAACTGTAACTTAAATTCCAAATGGCCTATTAATATCATAATTAACATTATCTCAACGGAGTGCTCGTGGTGGTATCTGGCATCACAATTTTCTCCGAATCAGTCCATGCCTCTAATGCAATACTTAAAAGATAAAACACTGAAAGCATACACTTCGACAAATGGGTCATTCAGATAGAAATTACAGCTATATTGCAATGGGAAATGCTACATATGTTTACCATGGAGAAAAATTCGTTGAATTAACTCATTAACTACTTCACGAATGTCACTATAAAAAATGGTTGAATTTGTCCCACTCCTGTTTTGCTGAAAACGAGAAAATATAGAATAATTTGTTGTGACAGTTTCCTCTTCATTAACTTTATCGTTAATGAGTTAACATCATTTCCATTACATTAGGTAGTGTTGCAATTTATCTTTATTGAAAGCTTCAAAGGATAATTAAACCTCGCACAGCGCGTACTAAATAGGCTTGGCTAGTGTCGTCTGCTACAGAGTTGATAAGCGCATAAATCTCGCCAACTTGTGGAAATGTGTATCAGTTATCATAACGTCCATGCCAAGAAAAAGCTATCATTAATCCATATCGTGAATCGATTATTAGCACAATTGCAGTTTCGCAATCTTGTCTGCTTATATTTTGTAGTTACGTCGGCGGTCGGTGAAACATCACACCGCTTTTCAAAATCGGAAAACGTACGTACATACCCTCCCACATAATTACCACCGCCAAGGCGGTTATGTTTTCGTCGTGTTTGTTTGTCTGGCTGTATGTCTGTCTGTCACCAAGAAAACAAAACTTGGGTGGTAGGGTTTTATCAATCATTCGTGATTTTGTTTCTGAGCGAACGAAGAGAGTGTCTGTTGACGGCGTTTTGAGTGCCTCAGTCGGGGTGGTGTCTGGCGTCCCTCAAGGCAGTGTACTTGGCCCGCTGTTGTTTGTTCTCTCTACTAGTGACATGTTCTCTTCACTCGAAAACACGTTGATCAACTATGCTGACGATTCCACTTTGATGATAGAGATACCTGCTCCTCGCCTGCGTGATGCTATCGCTCAGTCTCTAAATAGGGATTTATCGCGCATTAGTGCATGGTGCTCGGCCTGGAGTATGAAACTGAATGCCAGTAAGACCAAGTCGATGACTGTCAGTCGGTCTCGGACACTTGTACCGCAGCATCCCCAACTGGAGATTGATGACACTTTACTTCAGGAGTCTAGCTCCTTGGAGATTCTTGGTGTT
>LQNS02278145.1:16565741-16578240 GCA_001587735.2 Parhyale hawaiensis | reverse complement strand
GATGTCGAACTAATCAGTTCTGTCGGTGCTTCGTGCCCTGGTCGGCTAAGGTTTGGAATTTGTTGCCGGCATCGGCCTTTGGTCGTATTGGCTTGCAGGCGTTTAAGTCAGCTGTTAATGTTTTTTTTGCTGGATTTCCTTTAGCAGCGTTATGGGCTTCCCGGTGTTGCAAGATGCTTCATTTGGGTTGTATTACCCGTCCGTAGGAGCTCAGGCATGAAGTTTTAATAATAATAATAATAACTTGACAACTGATTTGGATGAAATTTACAGAGATTGTTAGGTATATTAGGAGGAACAGATGATCAACTTTTGGTGAAGATATGTTCATCCATTTGTTTGTTTGTCAGCCTCATTTTTTCTCAACGCCATAACTCAAAAAAGTTATGGATGAATTTTATGAAATTAACATGAGTTGTTAGTTATACAACAAAGAGTAAATATCAAAATTTTGTTAATAATGAGTTTGTTTGTTCGTTCGTTTGTCACTGTTTTTTTAATTTATGCTTTATAGCACAATAACTCAAAGAATAAAGAATGGATCTATATGAAATTCATAGGGGTTGTAAGTAATATTGGAAGACATAAATAATAAAATTTTGGTGCAGATCGGTTCGTTCGTTTGTATGTTTGACTCATGTTTGTCATAACGTTTGTTAGCAGTATAACTCAAAAAGTTATGAACGGATCTTAAAAAAAATTGCACAAGCAGCTATTACTATCAAGTGGCACAAATGAAAAGATTTTGGAGTTTATAAGAAGAAAATTCTGGTTTCAGAGCCAATTTGAATTTTTTGCTACCGTTGCCTCGCTTGGCGGAGATATGCGCTCGCAGAGTGCTCTAGTTCACGTTGTTCCCTCATCGCTTTAGTTTGGCCGATCATGAGACGTAGCTCTTGGGCACACGCAACAAGCTTCTCGTAAAAATCGCATTGCATCGCTTGCTGCTTCAGTATTGCGGCAGCCTAAGGCGCTTACAGATAGGAATTAACCCTACAGAGGGAGACCCCTAGCGAGGCGTTATAACTGGAGAGGTGCGGTGCTGTGTACCGCAGCCTAATGAATTGTATATAAATTCATTTATTGATAGATATTTCGCGTAAAAAATCAACAGGCATATTCTTCTGACATTCATACATGAGTTTAGATACAGTTTAAATCATAAATTCAAGGGTAAATTAGAATACACTATGATAAAATAAAATTTGTAAGAGAACGGTAGAAATCATACAGCCATATACATCTTGAACGACAACAATGGCAGCTTACTCACCAATGCAGGCACTGTGCATGTGTTGCGGGAACTGTGGGGCGCCTGCTGTACTGCAGGGACTGTGCTGTCTACGTACGCAGTACAATCAGTGTCCTATGAGCGTACACAACAATATTCATACAATGAGACATTACAATGGACTGCAACTGCACTAATGTAGCCTCATTTAGCTAGCTAAGATGGTCATATTCGTTATAAACAATGTGTATAAAGCTTCGTTGTCCATCAGTAATTATAACCCTGGGATGAAGTTACATGCAGATACACAATACAAACAGAAGTTGAAACGTACGGCGCTGCTGGTCGTATGACAGCAGGGCGGTGCACTACACTGCAGATTTCCCTTTGTAGGGACCATATCTTGTAAAATCTATGGTATTTTTTCCTTATGTATGGTGTTTTCATTTAAATTTTTACACCAAACATGAAATATGCCATTTTATGAAAAGTCACAAGTTTCCAGCAACTCAACTGAAATTTTAAAGCAATAGAAATCTAAATTTCGGTAGGGTGTGGTGCACTACGCACACGTCTTCCTTTGTAGGGTTAATGGTAGTTTCCGTAGGCATCTACGGCAGCCTTCGTAGGGATTTATGGCAGCTTTTGTAGGCATTTATGGCAGCTTTCGTAGGCATTTATGGCAGCTTTCGTAGGCATTTACGGCAGCTTTCGTAGGCATTTATGGCAGCCTTCGTAGGCATTTATGGCAGCCTTCGTAGGCATTTATGGCAGCCTTCGTAGGCATTTATGGCAGCCTTCGTAGGTACGGTATACATGAGAGCCTTCGTAGGCATTTGAAGTGGTTAATGCAGGCCTTTATCTTATTTTTTGACCTAATCATGCATTTGCTTGTAACTAGACAAACCTCTACTATCGTGAAAAGGACTTTGTTTTTGGAAGCCACGTTGTCTGCATTTTCATTGTGATGTACAGCACACGCATATATACTTGAAGTGAATAGGTGGACAAGCCACCGATCATAAGCAGGAAAATTGTGATGATTTTAGATCAACAAAACTTATATAGCTATGTAACTAAAATAATATCGTTCAACGATGTATGCTAAAGGTACTATCAGTCATAGAAAATTTAAAGCTAATCTTGAAGTAGCACTTGAACATGTAGTGCTAAAGAAATGAAAACTATACAAGTCAATGTTATTGTATTAACAGTAGGTATTATAATGGTTCATTAAAGAAAATGAAAATGTAAATACATAGGTTTGTCTATAGTGGAATTCATAATACATATAAAATGAAAATAGTGTTCTGTAACGGAATGAATTTATTTAAAAACAATTATAAATTATCAGAACAAGTGCTACACAGTGCAATTACCATAACATTGTTAATAGAGACAACCAAAGTAGTTTATTCATTTTACTTCAGTGAAGGCACTGTCGCAAGATGTCACTATAAGTTTCTTAGCATTTTCGCAAGACAAATTGAAAAGTCGATCTGAAAGTACAAGAAAGCGCTAACGATTCGTTAAAGCACCCGATCGTACAAAGAACAGCAAAAGCTTTAATTTGTGCTAGATTATGCATTAGCACGTTAAGGTTGATAGAATGAAAAAGTTTAGGCGACGTTAATGATCTTAGTGTAGCTAAGACATGAAGAACGGAATCTGCGAGCGGTATCGGAGGTTTAACTGATCAGAAAGTTTGAAAGAACTGATGTCGACCAATTGATCATAATAGGAACTCTATTGTCGACACGGGCAGAGAATTAAAGGACCTAAATTTGAATTCATGATTTAGAGAACTGCACATGTAACTGCAAATTGAACTTGAACTTGAAATGAGGATAAAAGGAACGGACGTGCAAAGGCTGCTGGCTTCTTCGTCAGTAACTGTGAGCCAACAGAGTTCGAGGTCTGAGTGTGAATGTAAAAATTGTACCTTCATTCGGAGAAAAAATCTTATTAATTTACAAAGGTGAAACTGCATCTGAGTGCTATCGGTGAAACTCCCATTGGGTACAAGAAACTCTAAACTGTACGATTATTATTATTAAGACGCACTAGACTGGCGACGTGAGAGCTGAGGAAACTCCATAAGGTTATCAAACCCCCACACAACAATCTCAGCAAGAGGAAAAAAAAGAGAAGATTAGAAATCACAGAATAATTCTGTTAACAGGTTGCTTAATGCTGTCGATACTGGCCCCATCAAAGGCAGAACCATCAAAACCATCCCACACATTTACATTTGAAGGAAAAAACGACGACAATACTGGCTTGTATGGCATCGCATCGGTTCCCGGACAAATTCACGAAGAGCACCAGTACGCCGAGTATATCAAGCCGGAGCAAATGGCTCCGAGAGAAAAACCGCCAGTGGATGACTAGGACAATTATGTATTTCATAGAGAAAGCAGACCAAGCCAACTGCGACGATGCGCCAGATCACGGGGCACAACACCATCCAGCATGAACGCACATTGACGAACCACTCTGTCAAGCAAACTCAGATTACAATCAGCAGCAAAAACCCCAGACTAATTAAGGAGCAACATTTTAGAAGAGGGAGGATATAGCAATTAAAGCAACGATGTGTCAACTCGACCGAACCAAAACTGTCTAAACACGTCGTATATGACAGATTTTTTTGCGATGCTCGTGAGGTAACCGAACGGATGTGGGGCTCAAACGTCAACTTTGGATGAAAATTGATACCCAAGATTACCAAGTCATTAACCACAGGAAGTGACACACCATTCAGTATGTGTTCGAGGAAACCACTTCTCACTTAACGTGACCTGGACACGAACATAGTTTTAGTCCTACCTGCATTTAGCCTCATCCCCTACCCCAAACACCAGGAATCAATCACCTTCAATCATTCTGAATGAATTCTGAAACCGCCAACCTATTACTAGGACTGTAGCAAAGTCAGTAAAGGAACATCATCGGTTGAAGCATAACACTGTGCCGAAATGCACGTGTCAGCTCCGAAAATATGAGCCAACGGTGAGCGAGGGGGCAAACCTCCCCGTGGTTACTTGCAGAGACAGTAGTGCTCAGACCAGCGTCTTGCCAGAACTAACTTCCTTCTTTCTAAACCGGTCGAAAGTTGTGAACTTTCAGGTCCTCTGAAAATTAATATTTCAGTAATGTTTTAAATTTTCAATCTTACCCCCTTTATTTCAGTCTTCCCAATTTAATGAACCACGATTAGCAAACAGTCTTCCTCGGCTTTCTGACAACCAATAATAAAATTAATCCTAAACTGTGTTGTAAAATAGATAAATTGCATCACCCAACCTTTTGCAGTTGCATGCCCTATTTACTCTATGAGGACAGCATGAACAAACATCTGATTTTTCCCCTCACAAGAGATACCTAACCTTTCTATTACATTGGGCAATTTACCACCGCCAAGAAAGGCAACATGGAAAGTCGGCTAACTTATAAATATACATATATATAACTCATGGGCTCGCAATTCTGAATGCGATTATTTATATTTTCTGTCTTAGCAATATTGATTTTAGAGGTCGTTCGCATTTGATGGCGTAACATATAAGTATATATAAGTATCGATATATAAACAATTTTTTCACTCCGTAACATTGGTGTCTGGACGCAGCTCGAACTCTGGACGTCTTGACCTGTTGGTATCTGGAGCACATATCAGTAGTTTGGATTCTATAGACTCTCTGACCCTCTTGGTATCTGGAGCGTAGCGCGGATGCCTGCTTTGTTGATATGCTAATTTATACTTGACAGCTACTTATACTTGACAGCTGTAACAGCACTGGGAATAAAAGAAACCGCAAGGTCGATCTCCTGCAGAAGGTAAGGACAAATTTTAGAATAGAAAAAAAATGTCTTAATAATTTACGTGATATGTTTGCTGTACTTGAAACATATGTTCAGTCTGTCTTAAGACCATGTGTGTCGACATTGTACCACATCTGTCACTCACATTAAAAACAACATCATGCAACACCACGCTGCAGGCAAGATAACACCATCCAACACAACATCGCATCCAAGGCAACACCATCCAGCTCCACATCCCATCCACAACCAAAGCCGCATCCACCACATCCACCGCGCGTCTCTTCATGAACTCATTGCAATGCAGCCGCGGACCGCCAATTCCGGAGTGCGAAAAATATCGAATAAATTCTGTCCTCCCAACCGAAGGAAAAAGCAAAAACGGGGTAAAAACGGGCGCTGCCTCTGCCCGCAGGCAGGCAGGCATTTTCGGGTCGCTTGAAGCCAGGAAGGCTTCGCAAAATCACTTGAGAAACGCGCGTAAAATGAAATTTGCAGTTCGCTGCTTTCTTTATGATGAAATTCACGCCAAACAAGTACTACTCATACATAGTCAATGACACTGAATGTCCTGTCGGCAAGAGCGGTCTTCTGGTATAAAAACGGCTAAAAAAAGCGTCTATACGATAACAGGTTATTAGCGGACTGCTCAGTTTAAATAATCAATGAAGCTGTTAGACAATTTATTTTCCATTACTGAACGCTTTCCTTTAGCAGCCTGTGTAAGGTTTTACAAGAAAGGAGCAGTAAGGGACCTAATTCATGTCAACAGAAAATAATTAATGACGAAAAAATGCAAATTATGATGGTAACGAAGTGCTTCAATACCCAGCCATTTTCTGCGACATAATTACGAATACAACTGGTTGGACCCGTGGAAATTTCACAGTTAATAAACGTTCCCACATTCTAACGCGTATAAATAATAAGCTACCCTCCAACAACTTTAGTTTGATCTAAGGCAGCTTTTTTAAATTGAACAACCCCTTTTAAATTAATGCCTGATACCTAAACCTGACAAACCACGTCTCCCCTGGCGCAGTGGGTCTACCCCACTACACCTCGTCCAACCTATCTTCGTAAGTTGATTTCAGTTGCGGATCTGGGGAATGTGCTGCAAGCAAAGGCTACGTACTCGCATCAGAATAAAAAATAGAGCACTCTTAGAGTGCATACCTCCGCCAAGCACGGTGACGGTAACATAAAATTCAAGTTGCTTCTGAAACTATGATTTTCCTTGTATTGACACTAAAATCTGATCATTTGTGCCTTTTTATTAACAGTTTCAGTAATTTTCTGAAAGATCCGTTCATAACTTGTAGAGTTATGCAGCTAACAATCTTTCTGACAAACATTAGATTAGATAGGCGGCAGTAGACGAACCAAAATGCGCATTCCCAAAGAGACACCGGGACTTACACCCCGGCCCTCTATGAGCTATTGCCATTATGTAAGTAGGATGTAGAGGAATGGAGAAACGAGAGGAGAAAAAATGGAAGACGAAACAGAAAAAAAAGGAGAAATAAAAAAGAAGGGGGAGAAGAATCTACGCTAAAGCGATGGTCATGAATGCCCGCAAGCAGGATCGAAGGCCGCTGATATGAGGAACTTAGTTATATAGATGGAGCGGAAGTGAGAAGAAGTCAGCTTAAAATGGCCTAGGAAACTTTGGCCGTTAGGCGCTTGCGACTCGTGGAGTAGGAGTCCTTAGCTGTGGAGGATGTCTCTCCCAATGTATGTGAAGACGATTTTTAAACGAGTTGACCGACTCCGCACCAACAACGTCAGAAGACAGTCTATTCCAAATGCTGACTATGAAATAGGGAAAGAACTGCTGACTTAAATTTGCTCTTCGAGCTTTATGCTTGAGTTTTTGACCGTTGTGTCGCAAGCGATCACTGGGGTCTCTTTCAAAGAGTCCCGTTATAGGTACGTCGTTGACGCCATTCAAGTACTTAAGTGTTTCTATTAGTTGCCCCCTGAGTCGTCTTTGCTCGAGAGAGATGAGACCCAGTTCTTTCAGGCGGCGTTCATACGACTTGTGTCTCAGCTGAGGTATCAGTTTCGTTGCTCTGCGTTGGACTCTTTCCATGTTATCGATATCTTTACAGAGATGTGTCGACCAGAATTGAACAGCAAATTCTAAGTGTGGCCTCACTAATGCCTTGTACAAGGGAACGATGATGTCNATGTTTCGGCATGAGCAAACGGCGACTCTTGTGGACAGCATAACTAGGCTACCTGCTCTAGCCTCGTGACCGACAGCGACCCCGAGACCGAAGGCGGGGCTTCAACGGGTGTCCGTGTGATTGGTTGTTGGTTGGTTCATCAAAGAAAATGAAAATGTAAATACATAGGTTTGCCTATAGTGGAATTCATAATACATATAAAATGAAAATAGTGATCTGTAACGGAATGAATTTATTTAAAAACAATTATAAATTATCAGAACAAGTGCTACACAATGCAATTACCATAACATTGTTATTAGAGACAACCAAAGTAGTTTTTTCATTTTACGTCAGTGAAGGCACTGTCGCAAGATGTCACTATACGTTTCTTAGCGTTTTCGCAAGACAAATTCAAAAGTCGATCTGAAAGTATATGCTTAAGGGTAAATTTTTACCCGTTAACACGTCCTAAATCAAAAAACCACAACCATTTTTTATGCAAATGCTTACTTTCGAAATATTTTACTTTAAAGTTCTATTTTCCCCTATCTAACACTAAAAAAAAAAATCCAAGATACCCAGCTATATTTTTTTGTCAAAAGAGGCAACAGCAATATTGATAATTAAAGTAGTATTTTTGGGAGTAACTAACCTAACCAGACCTAACCTAACCTTAGTTACTCCAAAAAAAAACCTACTTTAATTATCAATATTGCTGTTGCTCCTTTTGACAAAAAAAGTATAGCTGGGTATCTTTGAATTTTTTTTCTTTAGTATTAGATAGGGGAAAATAGAACTTGAAAGTCAAAATGCTTCGAAAAGTAAGCATTTGCACAACAAATGGTTGTGATTTTTAGATTCAGAACGTGTTAATCTCTAAAGAAACACATTTCTTCTGTATCAATTTTACTGGGCGAAAAGGTACATATTAGACTGCTTCAAGTTTTGAAAAAGGCCTTTCAACATCGTCAGATGTCACAGATCTATATTTGAAACTTGCTACATCGCTCAGTGAAAGATTTCCATCACATTAATTGTACATTTGTTTCTCCAAGAATCGCCATTAAGAAGCTCGGACTGTATGTAAGTAACCAACTATAAGCAACTCAAAAATAGAGTTAGCATAAAGCTTTTGTGGGCAATAGTCATTATCTATGCATGCATGGTAGTTTACATCGCTTATAAAGTCTTACAGAATCACATTAAATGTGCTATATTATCGTAATGTGCTCTAGAATTAATAATGGCACATATTTTCAGTAATAATCGGCATACATGGCATTATAAAATTATTTTCTGCGTCATATAGGCATTTTTGGTATCATAGAACAACGTAGACAGAAGTTGAGATAAAGATATAGAAGAGAGCGGCCGATCGCAGAAGTGACCACAGCATTCCTAATTCCGGTACAGTCGCGGACAGAGGCAGAGGCTTCAAACTGAACAAGCTCGACCGTGTGGAGATACGAATTCCAAGGCACAAGGGGGGTGTGAAGAGCTACTGTGATCGAAGATTTCCAGTCATTTCTTTTGTTCATGAGGGTTCTATTAATAGTAGATAGACAGATAGAAGCGTAAATAATAACAGTTAAACAAGTTGAACTGCCTGAGGGAAGAAGTTTAATTAAAGAGAATCAGATAAACATTTGGAAGAAAAAAAGTTGATGGAAAATTAATAACAGCGGATTTAATAGAAGCAAATGTGGGTGCAGTGCAGTTTACGAGAAAGCAAATGGTAAAAAATAAACGAATCTGTAGTTATATAAACACTTCAACCTCAAGGCCTTTGTAATAATTACTTCTAGCAATGTAAATAGGCTTACTTTAACTTCCGAATAGTTGTCAATATATTAAAAACCTCATTAGAATACAGAACTTAACATAATATCGTAGCAGTCGTAATGAAAACGTTTGATTAGGTTTGCCAGCACATGCCCGCGACAGGGGAACAGGGGCAAGGGTGCTGCATAAACGACACGCAAGCGCACAGGAAGCCGTCAGCTGGCGCAAGTGAAGATGCTGAAAAAGAAGGGTTGCCACCACACATCGGAGAAGAAGATGTCAGGAATTTGTACTGTGAAAAAGAAAAATAACACTGTTGCCATCGGAATGAAATGTGGCGACACGAAACTTCTAATGAATTAATTGCGATGTCAGACGATTATGTAAATAATTACTCAATGCAAATTAAGGGTTTTAATAGAGTTTAAACAAGGTTCTTATATTAACTAGTTGGATTCCAGACATGTATCCTTTAAGTGCGAATAAATAATAAATGTTAAGAAAGTAAAAATTCTAGTTTTGCGTCTGAGTAAAGATAGTAGTGGTAATGCCTCGCATCAGCGATAAAGCAAAGCGGAAAAAGTTTCATTGAATGGCGTCGAGCCATTAGTAGGTTTAACAACAAGACGAATCATACCCGCCCAGTGACCCAAAAGCTGCATCAATTAACAGGGAAAAGAATGTCAATGATGGGCGGGCCATTTTCGGACTAAACCAGCTCGACAAAGTTTAGCGTGACCTTGCTTTCACTGTGGTCCAGGGCCAAAACCTGGAGCCTGAGCACCGATCATCCTTTTATAAGCTGCGCAAGGAATCTCCTTACGGCCTCCACAAAACGGTTGATTAGATTAGATTAGATAGGCGGCAGTAGACGAACCAATAGGCCCATTTCCAAAGAGACACCGGAACATACGCCCCAGCACTCTATGAGCTATTGCTATAGAAACATTCAAGTATTTGAACGGCTTCAACGATGTGCCTACAACGGGGCTCTATGAAAGAGACCTATCTTTTTTCGAACCTCTGCCTAACTCACGTCTTTCAATTGTATTGCTGTTAATACATATTTATAATGCTCTTTTTTTCGTTTTGGACCTGAACTATGCCATGTAATTCATCCATATTTTAATGAGCAGGTCCCAGGTCACCCTCAGCTAGCAGCGCTCGTTGGTAGCTTAAGTCACTAGCCGAAGTTCACACTGGAATTGGCTGAACTGAATTAATTAATTAATTAATTTGACGTAGGAACGTCAGTTCATGTGAATCGTGTACAAAAAAGCGCTAACGATTCGTTAAAGCACCCGATCGTACAAAGAACAGCAAAAGCTTTAATTTGTGCTAGATTGACTTTGCACGTTAAGGTTGATAGAATGAAAAAGTTTAGGCGACGTTAATGATCTTAGTGTAGCTAAGACATGAAGAACGGAATTTGCGAGCGGTACAGGAAGTTCAACTGATCAGAAAGTTTGAAAGAACTGACGTCGACCAATTGATCATAATAGGAACTCTATTGTCGACACGGGCAGAGAATTAAAGGATCTAAATTTGAATTCATGATTTAGGGAACTGCACATGCAGATGCAAATTGGACCTGAACTTGAAATGAGGATAAAAGGAACTGACGTGCAACGGCTGCTGGCTTCTTCGTCAGTAACTGTGAGCCAACAGAGTTAGAAGTCTGAGTGTCAATGTAAAAATTGTACCTCCATTTGGAGAAAAAAATCTTATTAATTTACAAAGATGAAACTGCATCTGAGAACTATCGATGAAACTCCCATTGGGCGCAGGTAATTCTAAATTGTGCGATTATTATTATTAAGGCGCCTAGCTTAGACTGGCGACGTGAGAGCTGAGGAAACTCGATAAGGTTATCAAACCCCCACGCAACCAGCCCAGCTAGAGGAAAAGAAAGAAAAGATTAGAGATCACAGAATAATTCTGTAAACAGATTGCTTAATGCTGTCAATACAGGCTCCATCAAAGGCAGAACCATCAAAACCATTCCACACATTTACATATGAAGGAAAAAACGGCGAGAATACTGGCTTGTACGGCATCGCACCGGTTCCCGGACAAATTCACGAAGAGCACCAATACTCCGAGTATACCAAGCCCGAGCAAATGGCTCCGAAAGAAAAACCGGGAGTGGATGACTAGGGATATTATATATTTCATGGAGAAAGCAGACCAAACCAACTGCGGCGATGCGCCAGATCACGAGGCACAACACCATTCAGCATGAACGCACATTGACAAACCACTTTATCAAGCAAACTCACATTACAATCAGCAGCAGAACCCCAGACTAATTAAGGAGCAACATTTTTGAAGGGGGAGGACATAGCAATTAAAGCAGCGATGTGTCAACTCTACTGAACCAAAACCGTCCAAGCACGTTGTATAAGTCATATTTTTTACTATGTTCGTGAGGTAACCGAACGGATGTGGGGCTCAAACGTCAATTTTGGATCAAAATTGATACCCAAGAATACCAAGTCATTAACCACAGGGAGTGACACACCATTCAGTATGAGTGCGGGGAAACCAGGTCTCACTGTAGCTACGTGACATGGACACGAACATGGCTTTAGTCTTACATGCATATAGCCTCATCCCGAACCCCGAACACTAGGAATCAATCACCTTCAAATCATTCTGAATGAAATCTGAAACCTCCAACCTATTACTAGGACTCTCGCAAACAGTCAGTAAAGGAACATCATCGGCTGAAACATAACACTGTGCCGAAATGCACGTGCCAGCTGCAAAAATATGAGACAACGGTGAGCGAGGGGGCAAACCTCCCCGTGGACACTTGCAGAAACAGTAATGCTCAGACCAGCGTCGTGCCTAAGCTAACTTCCTTCTTTTTGAACCGGTCGAAAGTTGTGAACTTTAAAGTCCTCCCAAAATTAATATTGTCAGTAATGTTTTAAATTCTCAATCTTACCCCTTTATTTCAACCTTTCCAATTTAATGAACTACGATTAGCAAACAGTAAAGAGAACAGTGTTCCTCGGCTTTCTGACAACCAATAATGTAATTAATCATATACTGTATTGTAAAACAGATAAATTGCATCACCCAACACTTGGCAGTTGCACACCTTATTTACTCCACGAGGACAACATGAAGAAACATCTGATTTTTCCCCTCACAAGAGATACCTAACCCTTCTATTACATTGGGCAAATTTACCATCGCCAAGAAAGGCAACGTGGAAAGTCAAATGGCTAACTAATAATATATATATATATATATATAAAACTCATGGGATCGCAATTCTGAATGCTATTATTTATGTTTTCTGGCTTAGGAATAATAATTTTAGAGGTCGTTCGCATTTGATGGCGTAACATATAAGTATCTATATATTGAAGAATTAGATCAGAAGCAAATAATATAGTTGAAATTTTATTACCCACGACGCGTTTCGCTGTAACCTCAGCTCATCAGGTGGGAGGATCGAAGATGGTGAATAATTCGTTGA
>LQNS02278145.1:16531876-16554484 GCA_001587735.2 Parhyale hawaiensis | reverse complement strand
GATAACACTGGACAAAAGTGTTGTGGGGGGCTTGTCTTTAAATTTGAAGTAGGACCCTATGGTAAATGTGTTTTTGTACGAAAATTTGAAGTTGATATGTGGGTAGGCTTGATCGTAACCTAGGTTTTTTTTTTCCTTCTGAAGATGGGATTTTTTATCCTGAAACGTTAAGTTTTAAGCTAGTCGACTCCTATTTAATATTGATTAAACTGAGTTCCGCATTCTCATAATTCAGCTGCTTTTATTGTCTGTAGTTTCGTGCTTTCACGATTATTTCTCTCAGAAGAACAGGTAGCACGGGTTAAAATTTGTGGAGGTGAACTCCTAACGCCGATGCCACGCGTTAGTCAAAAGAACGAGTATCATCACTTTTTCATTCAAACGTAATGTTGAACTCTTTTAAACACAGCTTTGAGATTGCCAAGAAATGGGGTAAGACTGTTGACTGTCAGTTCAGTTAACTTTCCGACATATAATCATATCTGGTGTAATTTAGAACAAAGAATTGTTTGCAAGTGTGTGCTATTTAAATGGGCACATCAATACATTCGGACGGAAAGATGACGATACTCGTTCATTTCACCAGCGTGTGGCATCGTCATAAGTGCAATACAGGACAGCCCGATGTAGCGAGGCAAAAGCCTGCTGCCTGAGGGACAGGGGTGTGTGTCCGCACTCTAAGAATCCAGGCGATGTCTGTTCGGGGCAAAAGTCCCAGCGCATGTCAAAGTGTTGTCCTCTAATGTTGCGCTATACTGCTGCGGTTTCCCGAACGGGACTCGAGTTAATTTGGATGATAAAGGGTTGAAGCGCTGCCAGAAGAGAAGAGTTCATGCTTGCAATTCTCGTGGAAACCCACATCCCGAAGCACAACATAACCTACGCTACAAAAGTAACGCAAACCGTGAGCCAATTCACCATAGACACAACCTTGATTGAGCCAAGAACTGACAGTGCTGGCGCACACGATACCGTTGGCTTGACATCCTCGCTTTCGCTTCGCTACAGCGGACCTTAATGCCGGGACTGCACTAGACTTTCATAAGAACAACGTAATGCTAAGATGGGCAGTTCGCATGCCGTACATGGGACCGCATCTATGCTACCGAGTTAAAATATGTTTCAAAATGACGAGTGCGTTGCACATCCTCGCTTCCAGTTGCTTGTGCGAATACAAATGGGGCCTCGGCATAACGGACCCAACAAGCAGCAAACGCTTCGCAATTAAACGCAACGAGAGCATGCGGCGCTACCGTCGGAACTCTCAACAATACATGCCCGGCACAGAGCAACACGTGTTGTTAACAGTGACATTGTAATTTTTATTATACGCTCAGTTTAACTTTTAACTTAACTTTAACTTTAACTTTAACTTGTCTTACTCAGCCTGTGCTACCTCGTTACAAGGGAACTGTAACCTACTGGAGTGCAATAGGAACGGGACCCTTTGAAGATGAAGAGCACAACATGAGTGCGACAGGGCGAAGCCTCCGTACGCTAAATGATACAATGAAATTCGGCGTTACAGTTGCGCACTGCACACAATATAAATTTGGCGAGCCATCTACAGCAAAAGAACATGGTAAAATCATCATGACCAGTACTGTCATAAGAAAGGTAGATACAGTGGTACCTCGACTTCCAGAGTAATTCGTGTTGTAGCTGGAATTTATCAACCAATTAAATGAAACGTTCCTCTATTTAGAGCTGTGGAGGATCAGAAGCTCACTCGTAACTCAGATTTCAGTTCGCAAGACGGAAAAAAAACGAGCAAGAGATGGCTCGTAACTCGCAGAGCTCACAAGCTGGTGCGCTCGTAAGTCGAAGTACCAGGTACGAATATGGGTACTCACCATAGCAGCGCAGACGTCCCTCTCCGTGGCCGTGAAGGCTTCTCCAAAAAAGGAACTGAAACAGAAAATACTCTTTTAATAATTATTACATGTCTAAGATAAACATTACTTTTCGGTAAAATAACACTAACTGTAACGTACACAAATGTCTACCGTGGAAATAATGGGGTAAATCTTTTAATGTCCCGACAGAGACTTAAATTTCTTTGGAATAGAGTTAATTGCGAAAACCCAAACGGTCATCGTAGGATCGGGTTCTACAGAACAGTACGTAATTATTATTTTCATATTTAGAAGTTTAAGACTCCGTTCCCACAACAGAGGCGATCTCACAGAGTAAAAAAGAAGGGACACATAGTATGACGATAGACACGTGGAACCCATGCTCGAGGATGTTCCCACACAGGATCAACGCGCATGGGAACAACAAGTTGGGAAAGAAGAGGAAGGACAGATGAAAGTAAGATCAGTAGGAGTGTGAAATGGAAAGGAGCAAAGTGGGCATGAAAGACAGACGTCCCGAAGGCCTAGCTAACTGTTAGGTACCCTAGAGGGTCCCGCTGGGGGCGCTGCTCCCATTACATAGGATATACGAACTTAAACCTGAGCCTATGGCCCATGCTATTCCCCCTGAGGGGTGAGCAGTACGTAACAAGGCGTGCTACATTCGTAAACTTTGATCGTTATTATCGAATCCACTGAACGTTATTTTATCCGAAAATACAATTATGAGCTTTCGATTCGTAACTTGAGATCAATTTTCGAGCTGTTAATCGCAAACGAATTGATTTGATACGAGAGGGAAACAACCGAAAACTTAATTCTGCGGTGCAGGGCTGCGTTTGAGTTAAATGGATGAGTTAACCCTTTCTCGCATATCTCCAACAAGACCTTGACCACCTCATGGAATGGAGCACAACGTGGCTGACGAGCTTTAATATCGACAAATGCTCAACAATGCACATAACGCTGATGAACCCTTCACCCCCATTGCAAATGAACGGGACGGTATTGGCTGCTGTCACCCAACAACGTGACTTGGGAATCACTATTAAAAACCAACTAAAACACAGTCAGCCAGTTGACAAGAGTGTGAAAATGGCAAGCAGAGTACTGGGATTCATCACCAAAAACTTTGAATACAAGTCCAAGGACATCATCGTTCCCATGTACAGTACAAGGCGTTGGTGCGGCCATCTTTAGAATTTACTCTTAAATTCCGGTCGCCACATCTGTGTAAACATATCGATAACAAGGAAAGAGTCCAACGCAGGCCAACGAAATTGATACCTCAGCTGTGAAACAGGCGGTATGAATGTCGCCTAAAAAACTGGGTCTGATCTCTCTCGAGTAAAGACGTCTCAGGGAGCAACTAATAGAAACAATAAAGTATTAGAATAGCTACAACGACGTACCTACAACGGGGCTCTTTGAAAAAACCTCAATGATCGCTTGCGAAACAATGGTCAATAACTCAAGCATGAAGCTCGAAGAACGGCCTTAAATTTGCAGTTCTTTCTGTATTTCATAGTAAGCATTTGGAATAGACATCCCTTCCGATGTTGTTAGTGCGGAGTCAGTCAACGCTTTTAAAAATCGTCTTGACATACATTAGGAGAGACATCCTCCACAGCTAAATACTCCTCCTTTCGGAGTCGCAAACTCTTAATGCCCAAAGCTTCCCAGGCCACCTTAATCCGTCTTCTTCTTTTTCCCGCTCCAACTACATAGTTTGACGTCTGCTCCGCATGTCAGCGGCTCTTGATCGTGCTGACGTGCATTCCCCTCATTTTCTCTTTCTCCTGTCCTGTACATCCTACTAACATGATGGCAATAGCTCATATAGGGCTGGGGCGTAGGTTCTTGTGTCTCTTTGGAAATGGGTCAATTGGTTCATCTACTGTCGCCTATCTAATCAAATCTAAAACCCACCAATAGGAACAGCGAACCCGAAGAAAGTTGGATGAAATCGTCAGTAAGCGAACGGAAGATGCAAGAAGCAAAGTGAGTTCGAAAAGAAAGACGTTCCGACCCCCTGACGGCGGCTGCAGTATTACGTTCGGGGCCCCTTGGGGTGTGATACGTTCAAGAATTAATTCCACGGTTCACGGTTGTCTTAGATGGAAATGAGAATTGTTGAAATGTTAGTGTTTGCGATACTGACTGAAGTAACTACAGAAAAGTAAGTCTTTACTTAATGTAACTGAATGGTTAAATTAATCACAGTTGCTTGGAAGGACCACTGGTAACAGTTCTTCGCGTTTAACAAAGCACAAATAGCTATAGCTCTTAGCAATGAAAGTATATAGGTAATTATTACCACAGTCATTGTTTAACAACAGTACTCAATGAGCGATCCTTACAATAAAGTCTCGGTATCTCTACAAAGTTCAGTGGGTGTGTTATCCTCGGGATTTATGCCGGAAAGTCTCAGTTGGCCCATGCAGTGCGCTACTACAGGAACTCGACGCAAAGTAATTAATGAAAGTAGAGCTTAATAGTATCGAGTTTTGGTTTTTGCACATGAGCTAGAGGGCATTTTATGTGTGCCTAAAACGAGTTAGGTTGAACCATTTGGTTATAATAATTTCTCTAACAGAAATCTTGACCAGTCAGAACTAAAACGCAACACAGCTACTGGTAGAATGAAGCTTTCCCTGTGTGCGCATATTCAACATCTTACCTCATGGTCGAGGGGCTGCAGGTCGTCGGTTGAGTGCCTTCCGTTGCTGGTGCCATAGCTCTTAATGATCTTTGATCGACTGCAGCCGTGCACTCCTCTGAGGCCATCTGGTATATATGTGCAGCCAGAACCAGGGCTTGTGGGATTTCCAGTTGGGGTGTGTGCTTGAATTTGGCATTATCTTTTGTAGATACAGCACAACTGAACTTGTCACGAATATAGGAAAAAGCCACGAGAGTTACAAAGCCGCGGCACAAAACAGCCACTCGGAAAACAGCCCGAATAGGAAAAGAGCCCCGTCTATCGACTAATGTCTATTTATTACCTGAACTACTTTATAATAATATAACTAAACTAAGCTTTCCTACCGGAACCTAACCAAACAAAACCTAGCCTAACCTAGTTAGGCTTTTTTATTGAACTTAGTCTAATCGAAACGTAATCTAACCAAACATAACTTACCCAAACATTATCTAAGTCAAAGTGTAGCCTATTTTAACCCTATTTCAATCGAACCTAACCTAGCAAAGCCAAACTTATTTTATTTGTACCTAATTTAACATCGCTTACCTGCTCTAACCTCTTCTAACATAACTTAGCACAACTTGACTAGTTCAAACGAGACCAATTATTTTAACCCAAGCTATCCTGGCCTCACGTACCCCGTTCTAACTGAGCTATTCTATTCTTACCTTAATTAGCACTTAGCATAACGTTTTTCTATCGAACCTAATTTATTTTAACCACCCCAAACCACAGCCAACCTATTATGTCCTAACCTTACTTAATTTATCCTAATCTAGCCTAATTTATTGTAACCTAACTTAACCAAAACAAACCTAACCTGTTTTAGGGGGCTCTTGCAGCGTACGTTCGCTCATACAAATGCTAGGTGAAATTACATATTAAAATATAATTTAGTATATTATAATATAATGTGCTTCAAACTAACCGAGTTGAGCATTTAAGGATCATTGAAGAGACAGGTGGGACATTTTTTCTATTGCAGCCATTTTACGGGTGAATTTTTTCTTGCGGGGCTTTTTTCTGGTTAGATCTGTGACACCCACCAGGTAATGTGCGCATTAGGCACGAAAGAACCACTAAATCAGTGAACTTAGCAGCTTTCCGTTTTAACCCTATCTGCTCCAAGGCGCGACAAAATTGAACCGCCCTTCTGTTTTTCTTTCACTGTTCTACGCTCAGTGATTTTCAGGGCCCAAACTTCCGTGACTTTTCCTAATTTCTCATTAGCATCAGTAAAATTCCAAGCTACCCGCACACTATAGCCAACAATCGTGCTAAGTATCGCTATTTTAAAAAATTTTGTGATAAAATTTCCTTGAGCGCGCGTCGATGTCAGGCAGCATCACTGAAGTCTGACCCACTCTGTTCTCTGCTGCAACTATCAGTGCAGTGCCGCTGTGCAGTTGCCTATAGCTTCTGCAGTTGCCGTGAAAGTATGACAACTGCTGTAGATTTGCAGCTGGAGCATTCACCCTGTACGCTCTGGAAAAATTTTCTTATATCCAAATTTACTTAACAAACAACTACTCTCAGCTATTGCTTTTTTAAATAAGTAGGTGGAATAATAGTTGAATAAATGACTCTGAATCTCTGAAGAAAAAACTCGCACATTGATGAAGTTACAGGCATTTTTAGCAGGTGGTACAAATTTGTCTCGCCTTGGCGCTCAAGCGGCTGAAAAAAATTGGTAGCGGATAGGGTTAACAGATGCGACACTGCCCATTAGGAATTATTTCCGCAGTACGTGAAATTGGCACTATTATCAATAAGAATTTTTTATTATCGTTTTCAATAATTTCCGCAGTTTACTATTTTGATGAAAATAAATGTTATATTTCATTTGCAGATTGAACATTTTCAAATAACGCATCAGTGCTTCACAATAAGGTGCATGTTTTAATCATACAGAACTAGAACGCCTCGTGGTGTATGACCATCACCCGCTGTGGGAGCAAATCTTATCGCTGTCATTTTTGATAGCCAGCTAACCCTAGTTTTTTGGTATGGGTCACATCGAAGACAGCCCACCAGACTCCCTGCACAAAATCACGAAAATAGCTCAACGCCTTCTATCTATTTTCGGGTGGAGAGCGAATTTCATTGCCTTCATTTTTTATAGCCAGCTAATCCTAGTTTTTTGACATGGGTCACATCGAGAGCAACTCACCAGACTGCCTGCAACAAAATTATGAACGTACCACAACTCCTTCGACCACTTATTCGGTGAACAGACAAATAAATATACTTAAATCTTCAAGAAAACCATCACCTCTCTCACTTCGTTCGCAGGTGATTAATAAAAATACACAGTCAGAGGCTTGAACACTCTTACAGCAAAAGGTTTAAAATAAAGAGTAAAGTGAAGACCACTTCAAAGATCCAGTGAAAATATTTTCACAACGATCATCACGAACAAAAGATTCTCTTTGCATATCCTACGCACAATCTATTTCGCAAAAAAAGTCTCGTTCAAATACAGCAACTCCGAACAATGCTCGTGTTAAGAGACGGCGGTATATAAATTTGTTGCAAAGTGTTGGTAAAAAATTCAGGACAATTACATTTTCCTAATATTTTAAATACGGCTTATAGATCATTTAAATTTCGTTGAGACTAATATAGACTATTGTAGATGAAGAAGCATTAATATTAAGTTTACATGCACTAACATTTTCCCTAGGTTTTAAGTTAAACTGTATTAGTTACAATGAGTGAAACTCTTGGGGTAAAATAAAATTTCGCACACTGAAAAAGAAAAAGTATTTCCGAATTACTAAACAAGCATATGAAGGTAAGCAAAGTTGGGTAAAGAAACCTGACATACTAAAATCTCATTTGAAGGGACAAAATTTCAGTTAACTTCAACATTCGGAATAGCAAGAGGGGAAGTATTCTTGCATTCAAAGTATGGTTCTGATGTAGTATCGATTGCTAAGAAAAAAGTAGATCTCAGCAAGTTGTGAGACATTTTTGCAAAATCCTGGAGGGTGTAGCACCGAAAACGTACAGGTCGGCCTGTCAAACTATCCCCTAAGGTCGCTGCAGAATGCTTGTTGAGGTTTCGAAAGATCACAAAGGCTGAAAAATCTTAAAACTTCACTTGACTTGAATATTACACGAAGAAGAATTCGTGTATTATTTATATGATTCCAAGAATTTTATTTACACGAGTAGAAAGAGGGCTCAACCAAGACAAAAAATAGAGGAATGTAATTTTTGCATGAAAGAAATTTAATTTAGATGATTCGAATGGTTGCCAACCGTACTGGTATGATTTGAGAAAAGACGAACCATAGACCACACCATACATTGACTGGACACTGGCCCCCTGAGGCAGAATTCGGTCTCGCAATTGGGCCTGACTGCACGGTGTCGCAGACGCATTTCTGTATATTCTCCTATTACTTTTTCATAATTTGTTTAGCTATTTGACTTAATTCTTTTGCATTTAGTAAAGACTAGCAAACCTGTACATGCTTCTAGACCTTCTATACGAAACAAAAATTCACAAAAATATTAACACTTGAAGTGTAATTACGTATAGCAACTGTTCATGACATCTTTTGATATTTGCGATAGAGTAAAACTATTTCGCAATAGTTTGTGAAATAAACAGTCTCTTTTTGTATAGCAGAAGCCTCTCAAATTTGCCGTATGCTTGCTTTGCAATGAAATGCCAAGGAAAGAGCCGATGAAAATGTTAATGGAATTTATTAGGTAGCTATGTATACGCGCTAAGCGAGAATATCAGAACAGACTGTAGAGCTGAAGTGTGAGTCGGAGCAACTTGCAGACATGAAGTGATGAAGCCTGGCAGCAGTGAAATGATGATGTACTGGCTGCTATGAAGTGATCTAACTTTGGAAGCGGTGAAGTGATCTAACATTGGAAGAAGTGAAGTGATGTATCAAATGAAGCAGCGAAGTGATATAGCATTGGAGGCCGTGAAATGATCTGAATGATGAAGAACTGGCCGTCATGAAGCGGTGTGGCATTGAGCATTGATAGCAGTGAAGTGATGCAGCACTGGTAGCCACGAAGTGATGCAGCAATGGTAGCCGTGAAGTGATACGGCGTTGGTAGCCGTGAAGTCATGCGGCATTGGTAACCGAGAAGTGACACAGCATTGGTAGCCGTGCAATGATCTAGCATCTTCAACAGTGAAATGATGTAGCATTGGCCGTCGTAAAGTAATCGAACATTGGCAGTTGCGAAGTGATCTTGCACTAGTAGCTGTGAAGTGATTTAACATTGGTAAGGTCTTGTTGGAGCTCAGCTCTTTCAGCTCTTGTGAAGTGATCTAATATTGGCACTTGTAAAGTGATCTAACATTGGCAACGGTGAAGTGATGTAATGTAGCCCACCATTGAGTAATTCAACTCCGGCAACCAAGAAGTGATGTAACATTGTCAACTATTAGATCATATATGTGAAGGAGGCAACAATGAAGTTTTGTAACACAATCATCTATTTAATTATGTAATGTAGGCAACCATGAAGCGATGTGACATAGTCGTCCACTAAATTATGTAGTGTAGGCAACCATGAAGTGATCAAACATTGTAATCCATTAAATCATGTAATGTGGGAACAATAATGAGATGTACCAGTAACAAATAAAACATGAAGTGGTATAACACAGACGACCATGGCGTGGTGTAGTGTAGGGAATAACCATGATGTCAATCAACTTAGGCAACCATGGAATGATTCAATTTATGCAACTATAAAAGTGCTTCAACTTAGGCAACCATTAAGTGATGTAACGTAGGCAACCACAAAGTGTCGTACTATTCCTAGGTAGTAATGTGGAATGACATGGTGCAACTGTAGTGATGAAGGGTTGTATATACTTCTAGTCTCTATGTGCCATTATTTATAAAAAAAATCTTAATATTCCTAGAATTTATGATAAATTTTCAATATTCTCGGTGTCCCAAGAAATGATATATCTTGCCTACTGAAAATTTATGATTGTGAAGTTAGATTCCCTGCTCTACAACACATTCCTTACGTTACGACGATGAAATTAATCTTTGTTTGAGAACTCTGTGATTATTAGAACTCATTATATTAATACTTACGTAAATTTGACTCCAGGCCCAATTGCGAGAGGCCTGATTTCAGTGACCAGTCAATGTACGGTGAACAGATTTTTTATTTTTTCAAGTGGCCACTTGGATGAGCATTTTCCTCCAATGACAAGGTCAAGTTAACTAATATGAACGCCAGACAATATGTTGTGAAGTACACTCAGGGTTTATAGAACAGTTTCTACCAATGTCTTCACGGTCATGAGCAAAATCAAGTCATTTTTCAACAGGATAATGCTACAATACAGGCTGCCAAGCAGAAAGAAAGAGATGCCTTTCCTCCCACAAAGCAACGATCAGGATTAGCCAGCTCGATCTTCGGAACTGAATCCAGTTGAAAACCTATGAGGCGTTCTTTAAAAGCATGTTTAAAAAACTGGAAAACATCTTAATAAGAAGAATTTGATGATGGACAGCAGCCAGAAATATATGTTGGAAATATATATCCGTTGGCACCCTTACTAATTTAACGAGGTCAATTTATAAAACTGAAAAAGTCGACACGAACTAATAATTAAAACTTGACGTTTCGGGATACTTCTCCCATTTTCAAAAGCCTAATAAAATCTTTAATGGATACCTAACAATTTTTTTTAATTTTTTATTTAAGGAGACCTAAGTTATGGTGTTAGCAGGGTGGGAGCTAGAGGGCTAATGACACAGTGCGCTATAGGTTTATCATATAGGCGTCGAGCGGCACGGGAAGCGGAGGAAAAACGGGCGAGTACAGTCGGGGGGAAAAGTGTCAGCCATGGTTGTGACGAGTGGTACAGTTGTAGTCATTATAATTGGGCNGCACAGATCAGTAGCGTAAAAAACGTGTCCAAAGCGGACGTAGCGACCTCGCCACTGCACAGCCACTGCATCGCCACGACTCTGGAGTCTGCGGCGAACGTCACCGAACTGCTCGAAAAACTGCACCGATTTTCAATAGGGATGCCGGGACTGCACTAGACTTTCATAAAAACAACGTAATGCTAAGATGGGCAGTTCGCATGCCGTACATGGGACGGCATCTATGCTACCGAGTTAAAATATATTTCAAAATGACGAGTGCGTTTCACATCCTCGCTTCCAGTTGCTCGTGCGAATACAAATGGGGCCTCGGCATAACAGACCCAACAATCAGCAAACGCTTCGCAATTAAACGCAACGAGAGCATGCGGCGCTACCGTCGGAACTCTCAACAATACGTGCCCGGCACAGAGCAACACGTCTTGTCAATAGTGACATTGTAATTTTTATTATACGCTCAGTTTAACCATGTCTTACTCAGCCTGTGCTACCTCGTTACAAGGGAACTGTAACCTACTGGAGTGCAATAGGAACGGGACCCTTTGAAGATGAAGAGCACAACATGAGTTCGACAGGGTGAAGCCTCAGTACGCTAAGTGATACAATGAAATTCGACGTTACAGTTGCGCACTGCACACATATAAATTTGGCGAGCCATCTACAGCAAAAGAATGTAGAAAAATCATCATGACCAGTACTGTCATAAGAAAGGTAGATGCAGTGGTACCTCGACTTCCAGAGTAATTCATGTTGTAGCTGGAATTTATCAACCAATTAAATGAAATGTTCCTCTATTTAGAGCTGTGGGGGATCAGAAGCTCACTCGTAACTCAGATTTCAGTTCGCAAGACGAAAAAAAAACGAGCAAGAGATGGCTCGCAACTCGGAGAGCTCACAAGCTGGTGCGCTCGTAAGTCGAAGTACCAGGTACGAATATGAGTACTCACCATAGCAGCGCAGACGTCCTTCTCCGTGGCCGTGAAGGCTTCTCCAAAAAAGGAACTGAAACAGAAAATACTCTTATATTAATTAATACATGTCTAAGATAAACACTACTTTTCGGTAAAAATAACACTAACTGTAACGTACGCAAATGTCTACCGTGTAAATAATGGGGTAAATCTTTTGATGTCCCGACAGAGACTTAATTTTCTTTGGAGTAGAGTTAATTGCAACAGACCCAAATGGTCATCGTAAGGATTGGCTTCTACAGAACAGTACGCAATTATTGTTATCATATTTAGAAGTTCCCACAACAAAGGCGATCTCACAGAGTAAAAAAGAAGGGACACATGGTATGACGATAGACACGTGGAACCCATGCTCGAGGATGTTCCCACACAGGATCAACGCGCTTGGGAACAACAAGTTGGGAAAGAAGAGGAAGGACAGATGAAAGTAAGATCAGTAGGAGTGTAAAATGGAAAAGAGCAAAGTGGGCATGAAAGACAGACGTCCCGAAGGTCTAGCTAACGGTTAAGGCACCCTCTATAGAGGGTCCCGCTGGGGGCGCTGCTCCCATAACATAGGATATACGAACTTAATCTTGAGCCTATGGCCCATGCTATTCCCCCTGAGGGGTGAGCAGTACGTAACAAGGCGTGCTCCATTCGTAAACTTTGATCGTTATTACCGAATCCACTGAACGTTATTTTATCCGAAAATACAATTTGAGCTTTCGATTCGTAACTTGAGATCAATTTTCAAGCTGTTAATCGCAAACGAATTGATTTGACTCGAGAGGGAGACAACCGAAAATTTAATTCTGCGGTGCAGGGCTGCGTTTGAGTTAAATGGATGAGTTAACCCTTTCTCGCATATCTCCAACAAGACCTTGACCACCTCATGGAATGAAGCACGACGTGGCAGACGAGCTTTAATATCGACAAATGCTCAGTACTGCACATAGGACTGATGAACCCCATTGGTAGCTGTGAAGTGATACGGCGTTGGTAGCCGTAAAGTTATGCGGCATTGGTAACCGTGAAGTGACACAGCATTGGTAGCCGTGAAATGATCTAGCAACTTCAACAGTGAAATGATGTAGCATTGGCCGTCGTAAAGTAATTGAAGATTTGCAATTGCGAAGTGATCTTGCACTAGTAGCTGTGAAGTGATTTAACATTGGTACTTGTGAAGTGATCTAACATTGGCAGCTGTAAAGTGATGTAATGTAGGCCACCGTTGAGTAATTTAACTCCGGCAACCAAGAAGTGATGTAACATTGTCAACTATTAGATCATATATGTGATGGAGGCAACTATGAAGCTTTGTAACACAGTCATCTATTTAATCATGTAATGTAGGCAACCATGAAGCGATGTGAAATAGTCGTCCACTAATTTATGTAGTATAGGCAACGATGAAGTGATCAAACATTGTAATCCATTAAATCATGTAATGTGGGAACAATAATGAGATGTACCAGTAACATACACAACATGAAGTGGTATAACACAGATGACCATGGCGTGGTGTAGTGTAGGGAATAACCATGATGTCAGTCAACTTAAGCAACCATGGAATGATTCAACTTATGCAACTATGAAAGTGCTTCAACTAAGGCAACCATTAAGTGATGTAACGTTGGCAACGACAAAGTGCCGTAGTATTCCTAGGTAGTAATGTGGAATGACTTGGTGCAACTGTAGAGATGAAGGGTTGTATCAGAACCAAAATGTCATTTGAATGTCGCATAACGGCTGTCCTGGTACCTTCATCTCATAGTAAATTATGTACTTTTAGTTCATGGCTACTAATGTGGTTTTCTTCTGTAGTATTACTGTGGTTTCAACAAAGTTTTTCAGTATTACTCGGATTTCTTAACCTTCTATTCCTTGCGGCTATAGGAATGAGCTCTACCGAAAGCTCTACATACATCAAATTCTGAGGTTATTGCTTCAAATCCGTCGATAGAAAACACTCATTTGTATATACTTCTAGTCTCTATGTGCCATTTTTTATAAAAAAATCCTAGCATTCCTAGAATTTATGATAAATTTTCAATATTCTCGGTGTCCCAAGAAATGATATATATTGTCTACCGAAGATTTATTATTGTGAATTTAGATTCCCTGCTATAAAACACATTCCTTACGTTACGACGATGAAATTAATCTTTGTTTGAGATCTCTGTGATTATTATAACTAATTTTTATTAACACTTGCGTAAATTGGCCTCCAGGCTCAATTGCGAGAGGCCCTATTTCAGTGCCCAGTCAATGTACGGTGTGTTCAATGGATGAACAGATTTTTTTTTTTCAAGTGGCCACTTGGATGAGCATTTTCCTCCAATGACAAGGTCAAGTTAGCTAATATGAACGCCAGACAATATGTTGTGAAGTACACTCAGGGTTAATAAAACAGTTCACCAATGTCTTCACGGTCATGAACAAAATCTAGTCATTTCTCAACAGGATAATGCTACAATACAGGCTGCCAAGCAGAAAGAAAGAGATGCCTTTGATCCCACAAAGCAACGTTCAGGATTAGCCAGCTCAATCTTCGGAACTGAATCCAGTTGAAAACCTATGGGGCGTCCTTTAAAGGCATGTTTAAAAAACTGAAAAACATCTTAATCAGAAGAATTTGATGATAGACAGCAGCCAGAAATATATTTTGGAAAGATATATCCGTTGGCACCCTTACTAATTTAACGAGGTCAATTTAGATACGGCACCTGGGAGTTCTATCAACTCATGGCGATGCTCATAAATACTAAGTTAATTTTGTGTTGATTTTTTTTGAACTGTTCATTATTAAGTTTTCATTTTGCAGTGCCCTAAAGTTATATCCACCCCAAACATTTACCTTTTGGTTACTAGTACCGTGTAACACGGCAGCATACGGGCACTATTAGTGCCGGTTAACGTAATATTAAACTAGAGCACTCTGAGAGCGCATACCTCCGCTAAGCGAGGCAACGGTAGCAAAAAAAAAAAAATCAAATTTGCTCTGAAACCATAATTTTCTTTCTATAAACTCCAAAATCTGATCATTTGTGCATTTTAATAGCAATAACAGCTTATGCAATTTTCTTCGAATTCCGTAGATAACTTTTTGAGTTAAACTGCTAACAAACATTATGACAAACATGAGTCAAACATACTAACGAGCAAACCGATTTGCGCCAAAATTCAAGCATTTATGTCTTTTAACATTATTAATAAGTCGTATAAATTTCATAAAGATCCAATAATTATTTTTTAAGATATCGTGCTAACAAGCATGAAATTAAAAACAGTGACAAACGAACGAACAAGAGGATCATAACTAACATTTGGTCATTTACTCTTTGATATATACCAAACAACTCAAGTTAATTTCATAAAAATTCATCCATAACTTTTAGAGTTACTGCATTGAGAAAAATGAGGCAGGCAAACAAACTGATGGACATATCTTTACCAAAAGTTAATCATTTGTTCTTTCTAACATACCTAACAATCCCTGTAAATTTCGTCCAAATCGGTTCATAACTTTTTGAGTTATTTTGGAGACAGAAAGACAGACAAAGAGACAGACAGGCAAGAGACAGACAAACACGACGAAAACATAACCTCCTTGGCGGAGGTAATAACTTCCAGTAATCTACACCGGTATTTCATAAACTTTCAGTGATCTAGACGCAGTATTTAAAATCTTGTCAAGAAATATGTAAGTGTCGTCAACTTATTTCTACCACTTTATTCGCAAGAGGACCAAGAAATCATTGCATTAGCGACGAATAAAAATGTTTTAGCCACACTGCTAGCAACACGAGAGCAACTTATGCAAAGTCAATGAGAAGGAAAGGCTCTGACAGAGAAAATTGTTTTCAAGTGTTTGGCGGATTTAAATAATTAAAAGCACTTTCATTAGGTATGTAAATACTGCAGTAAATAAAAAGCATGTCAACTTTCACTGCAGTAATTCGATGTAATTCTATGACGTAAATGAACTTCTGGAGTGAGTTAAAATTTCAACTAGAAATTGTAATAATGAATGAACGCTCTCATAGGATAGAGCCTTTCTTCGTCTTTTCCAATAACTCGTCACATCAACAATTTGAACAAATCCATGGTACATAGCATTTTAAAAATTACATGAGAATCTCATGAGCGTGGAAGTTTCCATGCTCATGAGACTGCTGCGAGGGCAGGTTAACCTGTTACTCACCGGTGGCTGATTTTTTTTTTATCGAAGAAATAGCATTATGAAAGTAGCAAGACTTGGTAGCTTGTCTGGCTAAAGGGTTGACGTTATGAAGAAGTATGGCTCGAAAAAGTCCGCGTAACTGGTCCGATGTTATTCCTTAGATCAAGAAGCCTTCAGTTATGATTACTGTATACTGCATACACAGGTTTTTGTCGAGCGTTCGGTACACGTTCGTCATATTACAATGCGACAGTCCTTCCTGCATGCCTAGAGTTCACACTGTACCACTGGCGTCTATGTCGCTGCCATAGAATCCATACCAACTACCCCCATGCAGTCATTACTGCAATCTTGGAATCATTACTGTCCCCCTGGAATTTGTGCTAACGTCCTGGAATTATTGCTACAGTCCTGGAGGCATTACAGCAGTCCTGGAGTCACTGCTGTAATCTTCAAGTCGTTGCTGCAGTCCAGGAGTCATTGCTGTAGTTCTGCAGACGTTGGTCTAGTCCCGGAGACATTGTTACTTCACTGGAGTGTTGGAGTCATTGTTGCCGCCCTGGCGTCATTGATGTACTCTTAGAGTCGTTGTTGCCGCCCTGAAGTTCAAGCTACCACTCCGGAGTACAATTTGCCGCCCTTAGTCCAAACTGTGGCGCTTAAGTTCAAACTACCTCGCTGGAGTCCAAACTACCACGCTGGAATTGACATTTCACACTGTACCATAACCTGAAGTCCATATTGAAGCCACGGAGTCTACATTGCAGCCCTGGGGTTCATATTGCATCCTAGTAATCCATACAGTATCGATGGAGCCCATACTGCAGCCCTGGAGTTAAATGCTCCTGCTTCATTCCTCGAGTCCATTATGTAGCACTGGTATCTATTTGCCCAGGCATGGAGTTGATACTACAGCCCATGCGTGTATACTGATATTCTGGAGTTCAAATTACCAGGCCTGGAGTCTATACAGACTGGCCTAGATTCCATACCGCTAGCTCTTGATTCCTTGTAGTCTTCTGCCAATGCTGCAGCGCTCGAGTCCACGTTGTAGCCCTAGAATCCATACTGCCAGCCCTGGAATTCATGCTGCCAGCTTTGAAATCTGGATCGCTATCCCTAAAGTCCACACCACAGCTCTGGAGTATAGGCTGCAGATCCAGAGTCCAGGCTGAATGTTTTGAGTCCAGATTGTAAATCTGAATTCCAGGCTGCAGATCTGTAGTTCATTTGCAGCCCTAGAATCCTTGCTGCCGCCCAAGGGTCCAAAATGCATTGCAGATCTGGAATCGTTGCTACAATAAGTTTACTAGGTATAGTTTTGTAAACCTCACTGTAATAGTCAAATTTTCGTTGAGCTGCATTCTAGCAATAATTGTCATTGCAAAGGGGCATGTAGTTATTTTGTTTGCAGCATTGTGCATGGAAACATGGCAGCTGCTGTGGGCTGTTGGCTTCTAATATGCAGGATGAGCATAGCCAGGTCATAGAAATTTAAGCGAAGGCAGAGAAACTGAAGGTCCTTGGAACGGGAGCAAATACTGCAACGAATTGGTTATATTCAATAGGAACTTTGGTTTTAAATTGTCGTCCCGTAAAATGTAATAAAGAGTTAATTGTTTCCATTTAACTTGCAACAATAAAACTAAATACTCAAGGAAACTGAAACTAGAGGACCAATTATTATCGTCTAAAATGCTACAGAAGTACTCAGTCGTCAGAAACGACGGCAATGATTTTGTGATGAACATTATTATGGTTCCATCTTGTGTTTTGGGGCAAAAGAAGCATCATAACTGAAAGCTAGATCTTCTATTCAATCTACAGAAGGTCGGGAAAGAAAAATTTTCTACCTTTACGAAAACTTGATAATTTTTTTAAATACTTCACAGTCAAACGGCACCAAGAAAATATAAATCTGCTAAAGAAATTCACCGGAAACGCTTATTCCTTCTGTAACCTGTATACCAGCCGTTAAATCATCAGGTTCAAAATTTAAAAGCAGTAAGAATTGAAAACCTTTTGGCTTTTGCTAACTGTTAGACCTGCTGCAGACGATAGTCTTACGGAAGGACGTCCTGTGTTTTCGCCGCATATGAAAGAAAACTCAAGACATATGACAGTCACTTCGAGAGGAATCGGTCATAGGACACGGATCCAGCATGTTCCCCAGCGGACGACCGGGGCCCGGGCCCCCAGCAGACGCGACACCGCACTACAAACAAGTAAAAAAAGTAATCCAGCATGTTTTATTTTTGAAGAAGGAACGCGAGTCTTCGGGCTGATCGTATCTAGCGTATTTCTGCTAATATTAAGAGTTGCACGCACACTATCACTTAAAAATGGGTACGAGGATAATTGCTACGATGGCAACCGTATTTTAATTAGTATTGAAACGTTTGTTACTGAGGTAGCTGCAGAGAATTTTTCTGAGTCATTGTCTAACAACTTGTGTTCGCTATAATTGAATATTCTTTTCTCTATTTAATTCAATTGTGCCGATGCAATAGTGACTTCTATACACTACAATATGGCCCGCGCTGTCATAAAATGACAGCGAAGAATTTGTGATGATGCTAACTTAAGCACCCTGCAAGGAGGTTCTAATAGAGAGGAGTGCACCCTATATATTTATCCTACGGGAGCGTTGCGAGTAAACTTTTCCCTTAAACTGGCTGAGTGGCTTATCCAATCGGAGAGCGGCATCGCCTACGTGAGGCATTGTCTCACGTAGGAATGAGTCCTGAGCTCAAATTTTTGTAGCAATTAACCATTGACAAAATTCCGAGCGGATGGAAGTATCTATGTAAAGGAAACTTGTATCCTGTATACCAGCTTATGATGAAAGTAACAGGGTAAGCAGTGGGATATAAATCTTCAGACACGATTGTCTTGCAAAAATATTGAAGAACTGCCCGTCTGTATCTTCCTTAAATATATGAGCTGACCACTGCCACTTCAGCCAGTTTAAGATCTCCAAACGCCAGCTTCAATCACATGACAAAGCCATCTGTTTACTCGCCCAGGGAAGGCTTGCGCATACTCCTCTCATTGAAGCTCCTTGGCACCCTGAGATGAGCGTTTTCTGATTCACAGCCGCTTAGTATGAAAACTGTTTTTTCTCTCTCTCTGAAATGGAGAAAATTCACTGCTTATTCTAGGCAGGTTAGCAACGTTCAAAGTAATAGCACCGCTTCGGTATTGTGGATACCGTAGGCTAGCTTATACAGGTCCAATGGTTTTTGCTTAGCGAAAGCTGTTTCATCGACCATTGAATTATATTTGGAAGATTAGCTGAAGCAACGAAATCATCTGTGGGAAGAAAGTACGAACTATATAGAGCACTCTGAGAGCGCATAACTAGGCCGCCAAGCAAGCCAACGGTAGCAAAAAATTCAAATTGGCTCTGAGACCATAATTTCTTTGTATAAATTCCAAAATTTGATCATTTGCGCCTTTTAATAGTAATAACAGCTTGTGCAATTTTCTTCAAAATCCGTTGATAACTTTTTAAGTTATACTGCTAACAAACGTTATGACAAACATGAGTCAAACATACAAACGAACAAACCGATCTGCGAAAAAATGCAATCATTAATGTCTTTAAACATTACTAACAACCCCTATAAATTTCATGAAGATCCATTCATTATTTTTTTATTCATTATGCTAGCAGGTATAAAATTAAAAACAGTGACAAACAAACGACGAACAGACTGATCGTTACTAAAATTTGGTTATTTACTATTTGTTATGTACCTAACAACTCATGTCAATTTCGTAAAAATCTATCCACAACTTTTTGAAATTATGGCATTGAAAAATATGAGGAAGACAAACAAACAAATGGTTGAATATATCTTCACCAAAAGTTAATCATCTGTTCCTCCTAACATACCTAACAATCCCTGTAAATTTCGTCCAAATCGGTTCAGAACTTTTTGAGTTATCTTGGTGACAGAAAGACAGACACATAAACAGACAGACAAACACGACGAAAACATAACCTTCTTGGCGGAGGTATTCAAGATGCATGAGAGTGCCAATGGAAGCTTCAGATAACTTCAGGGCTGAGATTTCAACTTCGGAATGCAAGAAGTGCCTATAGCTTTGAACTTAAGTCGCTCGATACTTAGCCATAGATTCGATGTATGAAGAAGCTAATACTGCACAAATCAGACAAAGCCTGCGATGTCTTCATTGTTTGAATTTCAACTGTCCCGGATTAAGATATGTTTGCTATCTTCTTCAACCCGGCCTATTTTCTACTTAACAGTTTTCAATGGAACTTGAGAGGAGGACCAGAGCCTCCAACTTGGGCTAATTTTCGCCTGTTTTGTTAAAGTGTGATAGAAAATGGATAAACAGATAAATAAATAAATAAACAAACAAACCGATAAATACATATCGGTCTTTATTATATTGTAGATTAGGTTTCTTTTTTATTATTACTTAATATATTACTCTTGACGCACTTTATTCATCGAATTTACATTTTATTTGTGAACAACTTAAGCCCCAGGTCTAGCTGACGCATTCCACTCTAACGTGTGCACGCTCGAGACTCGCAAAACCGAGGCAAGGCATTAGCTGAGACTTTCATTTCAAGGCCATAAGGCTATCGTATTCAGCGGCCTTAACCTTGATTTTACCGAAGTATTTCTTGATATTTTTATTTTATTTTGATATATTTCCTATATATACATCTAGAGATGTTATATCCAGAAAATTAGAACTCTGTCACATTTAGTATGATAGATATGACATGTTCCATTTATGGAACCATGGAGGGTAAGCACATGAAAGCTTTCAAAAAATAAAGAAACATTTTCATTTCTTAAGATAATGAAAACATGATAACGACAAGAAAATAATAGATTTGTATAAATAATAATCTTGTAGCTATAGTATATACCACAAGATCAACAAGGAAGTATCTTTATTTGCTATGGTAACTGTCGATGCATTGCTCTCCACGCTCAGCGAGCAGACGTACATTACACTTTTTTGCACATAGTTTAGTGTTCTTCCTGCATAATTTGCAGCGGCCTTGAGTGGTGGAAATCATGAAATGGTTGACCCCGTCAAATCTTGCATTATCAGGCAAACTTGAAGATGTTGAAGGACCTACATTTGTAGCATTTGGCTCATCCAGTTTCAGTAGACACAACGTTATTTCACGCGGTGAATGATAAGGAGTTGATGGTAAATGCCAAATCTAATCACGTTTTTGTTGAGATTAATTGCCAGCACAGTGGAAGTACTTTTTTTATTTCGTGAAACCTATTTCTACTCATAGCATCATAGACAATTGGAAAGATCTTGCTTCGTTGACCAATAGTGGTTTTCATGAGGTACTTAGTCTGTATGATATCTAGAGAGTAGAAGAATTCCAAGGAATCTCAGAATTTCGCACATATCAACTTCAAATTTTTGTCTATTTTTCTCTCTATTTGCATAAAGGTGTGTGTGATGAACTAGCATGGGTAACCATATCGTGTGAAAATATTTTATTCCAGATTGCAATGAGTGACGATTCAGATTCGCCCTTTGAAATACTCAGGCATCGTAGGCTCTCCAGAATCCACAGGTTTGTCAAACGTTCGACTCTGTTTCCACTTATTCCTAGCGATAGATAGTTGCTTTCGTGGAGGTGAATCGTGTAGGTATCTCTTCGACGTCAGAGTCACTATATTCAAATCTCAAGCTCACCAGCAGGTTCATATTCTTCTTCGTCATCTCCTACATCTTCTAGGTCACTCTCTTGGCTACCTCTATCACCTCTTACCGGAGGAATCACCACAACATGCTTAATGTTGCGAGTTCATGAAATTTCTTCAATGTAGTCTTGAAACTCGGCCACAGTTATAACTCTGGTTGTCCTGAATCCATAAAATGAATTCACTTCCATCCTGGTAGAAGACAGAGAGAACCGACATAAGTCTAATAGACTAGCTGAACTATCCCTGACCAATATTACTACAATACAATAGTCCCTAGCTTATTGTAGTCATGTCTATTTGAAGAAACAAAATCCTTGTATTCAGCTAACTTTTTGATGAGGAATCTCCATTGTTCCATAAATGGAATATTTTTTATTGCAGTAGTATGGAATACATGCAAAAGGGAAAATCATAATCTCAAAGTCTATGGCTAAACACACCTACTGACTATATAATGGCATAATAATGCTAGGCGAATAATAATAATAAATCACTATTAGTATTTTCATATACTATTGTCTCGAGATGGCATTCTTTTAAATACTGAAGAAAACGAAGAGAAGCACAATAAAATATTTGGTTACCCACGACGCGTTTCGCAATCTGGTTGGTACAGCTTGACTTTAGTGCTGCTTTTGATCGCGTGAATCACCTTGGGCTGCTCCATAAGCTGAGATTAATGGGTATTGGTGGTTCAGTTCTCGCGTTAATTAGTCTATTTTTATCTGACAGACGTCAATGTGTAGTTGTTGATGGGAAGAGTAGTGAGTTATTGGATTTGGTTTCGGGTGCTCCACAGGGTAGTGTTCTGGACCCTTTGTTGTTCATTGTATATACAACGGATCTGTTTCATCTTGTTAATAATTTACCTGTTTGTTACGTCGATGATGTTACTTTGCTGGCTGTTTGTGATAAGCCTAGTGATAGATTATAGGTTTCAGAATCTATCCAGCATGATTTGGAAATTATTGATTCCTGGTGTTCTAGGTGGGGGATGAGGCTATGCTCGTGTCCAGGTCGCGTACAGTGGGACCTCCTTTTCCTGCACTCATGCTGGATGGTGCATCACTTTCTGTGGTTGATGAATTGGTAATCTTGGGTGTCAATGTTGATCCAAAGTTGACGTTTGAGCCCCACATTCGTTCGGTTGCCTCACGTGCATCGCAGAAACTTGATCTTATGAGGCGTGCTTGAAGGGTGTTTGGCTCGGTAGAATTGACACGTCGCTGCTTTAATTGCTTTGTCCTCCCTCTTCTGGAGTACTGCTCTGTAGTCTGGGGTTCTGCTGCCGACTGCCA
>LQNS02278145.1:16500447-16520034 GCA_001587735.2 Parhyale hawaiensis | reverse complement strand
TAGTAAGCGCTGAAACATCACTGAATTTCATTTCCGCTGCGTATCCAGAATACACAGTGAAATAGTTTCAGCAGAGCAAAATTTTCGCACCAAAGAAGTTTGAAGATAGAATTACTAAGTCTATTACACCGGAAATCATCGGTTCCTCAACGGTGCACTGATTTACTCCTAAATGTATACATCGTAAACCAACAGAAAATATAATTCCGATGCAGAGAAAAGTCATGACTGTCAGACTTCACGGGAACGGCAAGAGAGGCTGGAAGAGCAAGAACAATAGGGCCCGCGCTGTCATAAAATGACAGCGAAGAATTTGTGATGACCTTTTCCATTGATCATATTTTCGTTATTACAACTGCTAACCTAAGCACCCTGAGATGAGCGTTTTCTGATTCACAGCCGCTCAGTATGGAAACTTTTTTTCTCTCTCTCTCTCTGAAATGGAGAAAATTCACTGCTTATTGTAGGCAGGTCAGCAACGTTCAAAGTAAAAGCACCGCTTCGGTGTTGTGGATACCGTAGGCTAGCTTATACAGGTCCAATGGTTTTTGCTTAGCGAAAGCTGTCTCATCGACTATTGAATTAATTGAATTAAATTTGGGAGATTAGCTGAAGCAACGAAATCATCTGTGGGAAGAAAGTACGAACTATATGGAGCACTCTGAGAGTGCATAACTCCGCCGCCAAGCGAGCCAACGGTAGCAAAAAATTCAAATTGGCTCTGAGACCATAATTTTCTTTGTATAAATCCAAAATCTAATCATTTGCGCCTTTTAATAGTATTAACAGCTTGTGCAATTTTCTTCAAGATCTGTTGATAACTTTTTGAGTTATACTGCTAACAAACGTTATGACAAACATGAGTCAAACATACAAACGAACAAACCGATCAGCGAAAAATTTCAATCATTAATGTCTTTTAACATTACTAACAACCCCTATAAATTTCATGAAGATCCATTCATTATTTTTTTATTTATTATGCTAGCAAGTATAAAATTAAAAACAGTGACAAACAAACGAACAAACAAACTGATCATTACCAAAATTTGGTTATTTACTCTTTGTTATGTACCTAACAACTCATGTCAATTTCGTAAATCCATCCATAACTTTTTGAGTTACGGCATTGAAAAATATGAGGAAGACAAACAAACAAATGGTTGAATACATCTTCACCAAAAGTTAATCATCTGTTCCTCCTAACATACCTAACAATCCCTGTAAATTTCGTCCAAATCGGCTCAGAACTTTTTGAGTTATCTTGGTGACAGAAAGACAGACACACAAATAGACAAACACGACGAAAACATAACCTCCTTGGCGGAGGTATTCAAGATGCATGAGAGTGCCAATGGAAGCTTCAGATAACTTCAGGGCTGAGATTTCAACTTCGGAAATGCAAGAAGTGCATATAGCTTTGAATTTAAGTCGCTCGATGCTTAGCCATAGATTCGATGTATGAAGAAGCTAATACTGCACAAATCAGACAAAGCCTGCGATGTCTTCATTGTTTGACTTTCAACTGTCCCGGATTAAGATACGTTTGCTATCTTCTGCAACCCGGCCTATTTTCTACCTAACAGTTTTCAATGGAACTTGAGAGGAGGACCAGAGCCTCCAACCTGGGCTAATTTTCGCCTGTTTTGTTAAAGCGTGATAGCAAATGGATAAACAGATAAATAAATAAACAAACAAACCGATAAATACATATCGGTCTTTATTATATTGTAGATTAGGTTTCTTTTTTATTATTACTTAATATATTACTATTCACGCACTTTATTCATCGAATTTTCAATTTATTTGTGAACAACTTAAGCCCCAGGTGCAGCTGACGCATTCCACTCTATCGTGTGCACGCTCGAGACTCGCAAAACCGAGGCAAGACATCAGCTGAGACTTATTTCAAGGCCATAAGGCTATCGTCTGCAGCGGCCTTAACCTTGATTTTAGCGAAGTATTTGTTGATATTTTTATTTCGTATTGATATATTTCTTTTATATACATCTAGAGATGTTATATCCAGAAAATTAGAACTCTGTCATATTTAGTATCATAGATATGACATGTTCCATTTATGGAACCATGGAGGGTAAGCATATGGAAGCTTTCAAAAAATAAAGAAACATTTTCATTTCATAAGATAATAAAAACATGATAACGACAAGAAAATAATAGATTTGTATAAATAATAACCTTGTAGCTATAGTAAATACTACAAGATCAACAAGGAAATATCTTTATTTGCTATGGTAACTGTCGAAGCATTGCTCTCCTCGCTCAGCGAGCAGACGTACATTACACTTTTTTTGCACATAGTTTAGTGTTCTTCCTGCATAATTTGCAGCGGCCTTGAGCGGTGGAAATCATGAAATGGTTGACCCCGTCAAATCTTGCATTATCAGGAAAATTTGTAGATGTTGAAGGGCCTACATTTGTAGCATTTGCCTCATCCAGTTTCAGTAGACACAACGTTATTTCACGCGGTGAATGAGAAGGAGTTGATGGTAAATGCCAAATCTAATCAGGTTTTTGTTGAGATTTATTGCCAGCACAGTGGAAGTACTTTTTTTATTTCGTGAAACCTATTTCTACTCATAGCATCATAGACAATTGGAAAGATCTTACTTCGTTGACCAAAAGTGGTTTTAATGAGGTTACTGTATGATATCCAGCGAGCAAAAGAATTCCAAGGAATCTCAGAATTTCGCACATATAAACTTCAAATTTTTGTCTATTTTTCTCTCTATTTGCATAAAGGTTTGTGTGATGAACTAGCATGGGTAACCATATCGTGTGAAAATATTTTATTCCAGATTGCAGTGAGTGACATTCAGATTCATCATTTGAAATACTCAGACATCGTAGGCTCTCCAGAATCGACAGGTTTGTCAAACGTTCGACTCTGTTTCCACTTATTCCAAGCGATAGATAGTTGCTGTCGTGGAGGTGAATCGTGTATCTCTTCGACGTCAGAGTCACTATATTCAAATCTCAAGCTCACCAGCAGGTTCATATTCTTCTTCGTCATCTCCTACATCTTCTAGGTCACTCTCTTGGCTACCTTATCACCTCCTACCGGAGGAATCACCACAACATTCTTAATGTTGCGAGTTCATGAATTTTCTTCAATGTAGTCATGAACGTCGGCCACATTTATAACTCTGGTTGTCCTGAATCCATAAAATGAATTCATTTCCATCCTGGTAGAAGACAGAGAGGACTGACATAAGTCTAATAGACTAGCTAAACTATCTCTAACCAATAATACTACAATACAATAGTCTCTAGCTTATTATAGTCATGTCTATTTGAAGAAACAAAATCCTTGCATTCAGCTAACTTTTTGATGAGGACTCTCCATTGTTCCATAAATGGAATATTTTTTATTGCAGTAGTATGGAATACATGCAAAAGGGAAAATCAAAATCTCAGTCTGTGGCTAAACACACCTACTGACTATATAATGGCATAATAATGCTAGGCGAATGATAATAATTTATCACTATTAGTATTTTCATATACTATTGTCTTGAGATGGCATTCTTTCAAATACTGAAGAAAACGAAGAGAAGCACAATAAGATATTTGGTTACCCACGACGCGTTTCGCCGTACCTCGGGTCGAAGATGGTCGAATCTGAAGACGTTAAGATTTTCCCAGAATTTAGTCAGGTTATCACAGAAAGATGTAGCTGTGATACAGAGTTATCCAAAGCTTTACATATTGATTTTCAAACAAGCAAATGTTTTTTTTCAATTTTGAAACATTAGCAGCTGCGTCGACTCCAACTACCAAGCGTAAATGTACCGGGGTGACAGCAACCTCCTGCACAAGGGCTTCAAAAGGTAGCACATCTGCGCGGTAGATGGCGAAAACACAACAAGCAGCGATAATTAAATTTTGACGGGAGCATCCAGTAGCTTGAAGCGATGGTAGGCCTCTTGAGATGTTAGAGCTCTCCAATATGAACAAGTACCTCGCAAAAAGCTATGAGTTTATTTGGAGGAACTACAGTCATAGCCATTCTTTCTTTTTTTTTATTGCACACAACTGTGTGTAATAAGTATCATTACTATTGATTTTCAGTGTTTGTCAACATTTATCCCTCAGGGGGCATAGAATGAGCCATGGGCCATCATATTCGGTAAGCTTTACTCATCTTACGGTTTTGGGAGCAGCGACCTCAAAGGGGCTTGTAGCCTATCCAAACCTTAGCAAGACCTTCGGGACGCTTTCCTTCGAATCTACTTTGCGTCCTTCTGCTTCCATCCTCGTACTGATGTTACTATATTTTGTTGTTCTTCTTCTTTTCTCCTCACTTGCTGTTCCCCTTGCCCATTGATGCTGCACAAGTCTATCGTCGTGCATGGGTTCCTCGTGTCTATCGACATACTGTATTTTCCTTCTTTCTTCCTCTGTGAGCTCACCATCATTGAGGAAACGGAGGCTTTAACTTTTCAATACAAAAGTAATCGTCTATATCTGTAAAGTTTTCCGTATGTGGTTCCAGTCACCCCTCCGTCTGTCTGCTCATTGCACTTTCAGTATGAGACGAGGAAAAATAGGATACCATTGATACGGTCTTGGGAGGAAGCAACAGGAGTCAATTATAGGCTGCCACTGTTCAGGTCACCGAAGTGTTGTCTGCCTTAGAATTTATTTTCACACTTTGTAGCCAAACCACAGACTAAGGAAAACATTGACGGGCAGTTTTTAAGTGCAGTTTAGCTCTTCCTGGAGCTTTTGTTACGTCATAGTTAAGCCATCAGCGTTTTGCTTTGAACAATTTTATTTAATAAGAATAATATTTAGACTAAGCAAAACGAGAAAATATTAACTAACAAGTTGCTAATTTTATTTAAAAGCCGTCTGGCTTCAGAGCTTTGTAGCCAAGAAACGATGATGAAACTTCGAGCGGCTGAAGCTAAGCAGATACAAATCGTATCCTATATACCAACTTATGATGAAAACAACAAAGTGAGGACTGTAACGTTATCGTTCAGCCTATATTTTCTCGCTAAAATACTGAAGAACTGAAAACAACAAAGTGAGGACTGTAACGTTATCGTTCAGCCTATATTTTCTCGCTAAAATACTGAAGAACTGCCAGTGTGTGTCTTTCTTAGTCTGTGAGCCAAACCGCGGACCCAGGTGTATAAAGCACGCTGCAGACCAAGGAGCTTCAATATAGGAGGAAGCCCTGCGGCCAATTCACAGATCCGCAATCGAGTCAACCAGATTTTTTATGACTGTGAGACGCGTTCTTGAATTTTATTTGTGGAAATGACAGGAGAGCAGTGAGTTTCACGAGGGAGCACCGAGTTCCTGAAATGCGATTTGTGCATACGCGACTGGCTGTCGCCATAAGCGACTCTTTTCTGATTTGTGATTGGTGCAAACAACGACTGGCTGCAGCCATAAGCGACTCTTGAGCTTCACGGACGAAACTCCTGGCTCCCTCATCTCTGTTGAAGATCCTCGCTTCAGACGATAGTCTTTTGTCTTGTGTTTTCATTTCACCGCTTTCGAATACTTCGTACTGTCCTTGCAAGCACAACTTCGTGTCTTGCAAAAGTTTCGAAAAAATGTTTACCGTCTTATCCGCTGACTTGGGAGGTGTCACTCGTGCAGCGTCTCGTGTCTTTTTAGAGTTTTAGCGGATGTTGTCTCAGAGAGCAGTGCCCGTTATTGTTGGTTACGCAAGTAGAGCAACACATACGAACGCGGTGAAGTGGAAACATAGGACAAAAAAATGTCGTCTGCAGCGGGCTTAAGAATAATGACACTTATATGGAGTAATACACTAAAGGCAAAATGCTTATTTATCTGGCAACTTTATCTCACGCACGAAGAAAACAGGCAAATATTAGACAAAGTAGGAGACTGTTGCCCTCCTGTCATGCTGTGTTGAAAACAGTGAAAAATAAACCGGCTTATCGATAATGGCAAAAGAATGGGAGCCCCCTATTAAAATGAACTCTTTACTTTGTCACCGTTGAAATCTAAGCGATGCAAATATCTACAGCGTTTCAATGCACTCCTATGCATCCTGATTTCTACTCTCTTCCAACATCGAAACTTCAGCTGCTCTGAGAACACGCGTTAAGTTTTTTAAGTGATCAACGGAGCAAATGGCAAGATATTCATCAGAGTTTATTAGTACAACGAGGAAGGGCCTTCTCGTGATCCTAAAGCAACGTCGTTAAAAAGATCCACCTAAAGAAGAAAACTGCTGTGTTGAAAGGCTCAATGGTTTTCATGGACGAAGATACTATAGTGCCGCACGAATACTATGCTTGTGCTTTAATGTAACAACGATGTTTGACTGCCAGCTAAAAAAGAAAAATTATCTGTATGTCACGGAAGAATAGAAAGCGTTGCACTGCTCAGTAGAATTCACGTCGAGAATGCTCATCTTTCACGTTTCAAGAAGTTATCAGCTGCAATGCATTCATCACCAGCAAGTTAAAAACGAAATTGTAATGAATGAAAAAGTTTCGTCATAAACTGTTGACCGTCAGTCTTGGCGACCGGGTACACTAGTACTACAGATTTTGCCTCCGAGACTTGTCTCTGTGAGCCGCAGTGTTCTTTAGCTCACTAGCCCGCTGGTGTCATGAAAGCCAAAACTAGGCAAGAAATTACTTTTTTTTTTGTTTCAGCGGGTGGAAAGCAGCGAGAATCGCTGGACTAGAACAAGCTTCAAACGTTTTACTAAGGTTAACTGTGCCCATTGTAACACAGTTACAGATTGTCACTATTTTTATTGACAATTATGCAGACGGTAACAGTCAAAATGTTCCGGCTTTTTAAAAGAAAGTGTTTATTTTCCTTCTGAACAGAAAACCCACTAACATTAATAAAAATATACGTACAGAAGACACGGCGACAAAATAAAATAAACCAATATTGCTCAGATAGTAGATATCTACAAAACAGGCAGAAAGTGGCCTGTCGGTTCTGAAAATTGCTGACTTGCGGATTTTGCAACCATAGAAGTTAATTAGAACACTCTGAGAGCGCATACCTCCGCCCAGCGAGGCAACGGTAGCATAAACTTCAAATTGGCTCTGAAACCATAATTTTCTTTGTATAAACTCCAAAATTTGATCATTTGTGCCTTTTGATAGTAACAACAGCTTGGAAAATTTTCTTGAAGATTCGTTCAGAACTTTTTGAGTTATATATATATGCTAACAAACGTTATGCCAAACATGAGTCGAACATACAAACGAACCAACCGATCTGCTCCAAAATTCAATCATTCATGTCTTTTAACATTACTAACGACCCCTATAAGTTTCATAAAGATTCATTCATTACTTTCTGAGTTATTGTGCTAACAAGCATAAAATTAAAAACAGTGACAAACGGACGAACAAACGGATCATTAGCAAAATTTAGTAACTTACTCTTTGTTATATATTTAACAACTAATGGTTATTTCATGAAATCCTTCCATAACTTTTTGAGTCATGGCATTAAGAAAAATGAGGCACACAAACAAACAAACAAACAAACAAACAAACAAACGGAGGGACATATCTTCACCAAAAATCAATACCTAACAATCGATGTAAATTTCGTCAAAATCGGTTCATAACTTTTTGAGCTATATTGGTGACAGACAGACAAACAACGAAAACATAACCTAGCTCCTATGTGGAGGTAAGAATTGACAAGATCGTGCCCGGTTAATCGCGACAAAATAGTACCTAGCGGTGCTCGCTGTATTCATTACAGAGAGCATCATCCAAATTTTGAACTTTATAGTTCAATTTATCAAATTGAAAAATATACGATCGTGTGCATTCTATCTCAGACAGTTGTTATTCACTAGGAAAACATCTATAACAAGGCAGCAACGAAAATGAAAATATGAAAAGAAGAAATCAAGTTCCAACTAGCTTAAGCCCCAGGACGGCCATTTCCGCCTACCACGTCATGTTTTATAAAAATACATCCTGGCCGTGGTCTGAGGGTTACCTGGGTGGAGGTGCAAATAAGTGAATGCACTGTACTATTATTTATTTATTTCCCACTGAGAAATTTTAAACGACTACCAAACTTATCCGAGCTCGCTCTTTACAGACACCGTGTAAACGCCGGTACGTGGAAACCGTGAACATAATAATAGGTGGCAAGGAGCTTGCTCATACATGACAGTTTCAGTCTCGATAGACATTACCTAAGGTTAGGTGCAGTACGCCACACACACAAAAAAAAAAAGCAAGTCAGGATCGAAGAGAAAGAGCTGATGGAAACCAGGCAAGTACGAACCTGAAAAAGGGAGGAAGCATAGTCTGCACGCCAAGAAAATATAATTAATACCACATCACCGCTAGCTATTCTCTCTCTTCTCTTTGAATTTTCCTTAATTATTCCGCGCGTTTCTTTCCTTACCGAGAGCTTCCTGCCGAAGTGATGTTATGTTTTTTTTTGGCATCCGTCACTTTTTCCACGAGGCTTTACACTCCCTTTCTGATATCACCACTAGTAAAATACCACATATTAACCTTATGAGGACCAACATACTGCATTAACAACACTTCAAAAAGCTGTATGACTAAGAAACCATTTGCTATGGTTGTTACAGGCTTAGGGTTATGTTAATCAATGGGGACTCGCTGCACCGCGGCTACCTACAATAGAGAACAGATACCTACTACAGAGTCACCCAACCCTACGCCCAGTCCACGCCTCTTGTCATTGGTCCGTTACTGTGAACTGTGTCGCTTAATTCCTACACTTTATTGTAGTAGATAGCTACTGATGTCAGTTAAAACCTCCCGGGTCATTGCAAATGGTCTTTTGGTGGGGAAAAGGGATTTTTAATATGCCGAGAGAAACGTGAAACCTATTTGCAGTAGCGTTCCTAACTATATCGACGCTTATGGCATAGCAAAGGTACGGTAACAACGTGTTCATCGCACATTCCATCAGGGAGATTATACATATGCACTCGTTCGCATTACAGCAGATATATGGCCGCTAGACCCCCAGAAGAAACGGCTGCAGTCGATTACAGCTTGCCAGAGCTGTGGCGTTATGGACCGAAGGCTCAAATGACAACTTTGACACCTCGCTGTAACCTTTGCTCGCTAGGTCAGTGCACTCACAGTGATCTATGAGCGACAGAAATACTGATGATACAATTCAGAGGATTGCAAGATACCCCCATAGCTGGGAAACGAACGTTCACCTCTGGGACAACAAACGCAGCACTATAACCACTCTGTCATGGTTGCAGCAAGTCGGGCAAGAAGAAGAGCAGAACAGAGCTTCATTAGTATGAGCATAGAAAAGGCTGGGGGTATGGGCATAAGAGCAAGACGTCCCGAAGGCTTAAGGAATGGTAATGGAACTTATGGCGCCTTTTGACTCCACTGGATAGGCAAACCCAGCTAATTTACCGGCATGGATCATCTTCAGCTCTCCTAGTTGGTTTGTTACACCAACACTCGCTCATATTCAGCGGCTCACTGTAAAGTTTAAAACTTTTTTATTGCTACTAGAAACACAGCTTTCTAATTTACGACCGAAAGGGCTAACGCTTAACCTCTCAAGAGGATCATCCGTTGAGCTCTGAAGCAATGCTATTGTTAAGAAAACTGATGCTTAATGCAAGAGGTGACTAATTGAAGGACAAACAATGCACTTTGTTTCTTATAGAAACACCGCTACTCCAGTATCTTGCGCAGAACACACCGGTAGTGTGTGGCTCATAATTCGCTATATCTTCGTACACATTAGTATTCAAGCATTGCTTATAGTTACGATTTCTCATCCATTCTTCTCAACTTCATTAATACTTGCTGGCTCATTCCTACTGCCTTGTGACTGTTGTTCTTAATAATTATATCAGCAACCATGTCAAGGATCTCCTTATGTTTCCTTACCTCGGTCTCTGCTTCGTTGTTCCAGCTTACATGACCAAGTATATCTAGCGTCTTCTTCAAATTTACATGTGCATTATAACGGCTTTCTTCAAGCGTTTCCGCTTGCTAACAACAGCATCAGGCATCTTTGTGCTTCACTATCATGATATTTAAAACTCTGTTGTTTCCACTTGCTTAAAAAAGACCATGTACCATCTTTCTTCTGTTTCATTATCACGGCCTCTCTTCTGTTGTTCATGCTTGCTCTCACATGAATATGAAGCATCTTGTTCTGTTTCATTATCACGATCACTTCTCTGTCGTTTCCCCTTGTTTAACATGAGTATGAAGCATCTTCTTCTGTTTCATTATCACCGTCACTTCTCCGCTGTTTCCCCTTGTTTAGCATGAGTATTAAGCATCTTCTTCTGTTTCATTATCACCGTCACTTCTCCGTTGTTTCCCCTTGTTTAGCATGAGTATTAAGCATCTTCTTCTGTTTCATTATTGCGGCGTCTTCTTCGTTGTTCCCGCTTGAGTTTTCCTTGCTTTTACAAGTGCACCAAGCATCTTTCTTCTGTTTCATTATCACAGCCTCTCTTCTGTTGTTCCCGCTTGCTTTAACAAGTACGGCGAGCATCTTTCTTCACTTTATTATATTCACTCGTGGAATTGCCATATTTCTTCAGGGAGATGTCTCATAAAAGCCAGCTTATGGATATGAAGGAGAGTAACATTAGCTCGTACGTAGGAGCGCCGAGGCCTTCTAAGCGCTGCAAAGGCGTCAGATAAATGGACAAAGAAAGACGATATTGAAGAGCTCCGTAAATATAAAACGCACTATTTCCTACACAAACGACGTAAAACGAATGCAGCTTAGGAAAATGCAAAGATAAAAAATACATAATACGTGTTTGCATTAAAATTTAAAAGTTGAACTCATCAGTGCAGGCTCTTTAGTTTGGATAAAACTAGGAATAGAACTGCTTCTGACTGAATTATATAGAACGCGTTTCTATATTTCAATTTTCATCTAAATTAAAAGCACGATTAAACTTGAAAACGTTCAGAGCGCGAGGCGAGAGATTAATATCACCAACAGATAATTAAAGAATAACAGAATACTATTCTAAATTTAAAAATGCATAGTCTTTTATGGACAAATTACGACGAGGTGTAAACAAAAACTTTTGCGCAGAAGATTAACTACTTATTCGAATGTGTTCGAATGCACAAATAATGAAATGCCAGCATATTAAAATGTTCCGTTGGAATTGCCGTGGTAATATTAATATTTTTTGTTGCAAAACAATAATTGTAGTGCGATCTGAATGCCAGGATCACCTGGAAAAACAATTCCACGTCCAGTGACGACGCATCATAGAGTTGTTATCGCAAGTAAATTATTCAGACGCACCGCACGTATCGTTTAAACTTTTGCTGCGTCAGTCTTAATAGCGGAGAATGAATGAAAAACAAACGAACTTGAAGATATGCACCATATAAAGACCAATAAAATATTCATTTTTATTAATTTCGAAAGTTTCACGTTTTCTTTAGAAAGATGACCAGGTAAGAAAACAATGGATATGCCATAGGTATGTCAAAAAAAATGTGGAACCCATGTACGGAGGCGTTCCAACACTGAATCTTGGAGCATAGGTACAGCGAGTTGGAAAAAAAATGGCAGAACAGAACAAAGTTTGTCAGCAGCGTAAGGAAGATTATCTCAAAGGCCTCAACTGAGTTTCAAAAGTTAACTTATGAGGCCCCACCGATAGAGTGACTCCCTATCGCATAGGTTGGGTGAGCTAGACGAAAAATATTGGACTAGTAAAAGGTAATGTTGCTGGAACATTATATTCCTAGTTTGAACCACCCTGCAGGCAAGTGAGAAGAAGAAAGAAGGTAAATGCACGTAGCATGTCAGGCAACACGAGGAAAGTATGCGTGCGAACAGCAGAAGGGGAGAGAGAAAAGGATGAGTAAGGAAAGGGGTATTTAGTATGAGGACGAAGAACGAAAGAAACCGAGTGGGTATGGAAAGAAAAAACGAATTACTAAAAATACCTAACATTGTGCATGAATGAATCCTCTGTTTAGAGCTCCCAAATGCCAATAAAACAGAGTTTCTTCTGAAATTACTGATGTTAGTGTTACTGTTACTTATAGCCATGATTGCAGACCGCTTATAAAGCCGCGCTTGCTGTCTTGAGGTTTGAAGCTCGTTTTCAGCCAGAGAGATGAAGTTTTTAAATACTTTGGATTGCAGCGTCAGCGTTCCTGAAATTCCTAGTTCTCAGCAAGGGCATTTTAACACGGAGTAGAGGGTTGGAGAGCTGGTAGCTGTCAACGCTAAGGCATAGTCAATTTGTAGTTGACTGCAGCTGTGTAGTGCTCTGACACCCATCGGGAATTTATCTGTAGTGTCAACCAGTGCCGGCGGATGCCCTATCCCTAGGTAGGGTGAGCTGTCAAGGATTTTTACTTTTATTTAAAGCAGACTCAAAATTTACAGAATACGACATATGGGCAAATTAGTTTAAAAGAATATAGAAACTCGTAAGTAGTTCAAACTTCCATGTACGATAGCAAGTCCTAAATAGAAAGCACGTGGCAAATGGCATGCAGCATCAAGAAGGCGCGTGTGAATGGCAAAACAGAAAAATGTTACCTTCAAAGAAAAGAAAAAAAAGACAGCTATTGTAAAACTAAGTGTATTCTTACACATAAAAACCGTTAGCGCAGGATAAGCTGTAGGGTCGGGGGCAACGTAGAAGATACTAACGTAAAACGCGTCAAAAAATGTTCACAAACTGCTTGGGAATCGCACAGTGTTAGCGAGGGTCATGTTTATGCCTAGAAAAACTCAAATGGCCCCTCAAAAGAACCAAAGAAGGAAGTACAGGAGCAGGAAAAGCTGCCTGTGGAGAAAAAAAAAGTCCAAAGAAGCCTCTGTACCGGGCATCTGAAATCGATAGGGGAGATGGCTGTGGGATCTCCTCGCACTCCTGAGCAAAACGTGCCTTTCCATCCAATTATGTCTAATTACGTGCAGGTTAGGCAAGGTTAGGCCAGGTTAGCTTAGGTTAAGGACCCGCAATTCACCTCTGGATTGGCAAAGTAGCTGGGAAGTTTTAAACCTCAAGTGGGAATTAACGGCTATTTTGACCAGTGCAACAACCCCGTAAATTTTGCCGAAGACATTCATGCGATTCGTTAGGATGGCTAAGGAGGGTTTGCAAGGCAGACTTTTGATCGCCTTATACGCACGTGTTCTCTCTTGTCCTCATAAGCACAGCTGTGCATCTACTAAAAGACCGGGGACCGGGTCGGGCTCTTGGGTGTTGTCTCCTTTATTGTTAATATTAGAGGACTGCATGCGAACCTCGCGGAGCTTGATTTCGTCTCCCGTGGTGTGGATATCGTGTGCTGCTCCGAGACATTGGTGACTGGTGGAAGGCACGACGCTGAGCTTGCCTTGGCGGGTTTTCAGTACCCTTTTCGCAGGCCATGGGGATCGTGGGCTGGATTCCGTGAAATGGCCGTCATGTCCGGAGTGGTTTCTGCGCTTACCGGCAGTCAGTGCATGAATTTGCGTGTCATGAGATTATAGTTGTGAGGGTGTGTGGCCGTCTGAATAATTTTTATTTATTCTCCTTATATCGGAGCCCACAAAAGATGATTATATGACTGTCTGCTGACGGCGATGGCCTCGATCCAGAGTGCGGATCCTAAGTGAGCGTTTATTTTTGTGGGTGATGTTAATACACACCACAGGGACTGGTTGGGATTTGTGTCGCTGACTGATGGTCATAGTGAGGCTGCGTTGGACATTTGCACCTTATCAAGTTGCGTACAGCTAGTTCGTGGGTCCACGCATGATGCTGGTAATTGTCTCGACCTTGTCATGACTGATGTCCCAGATTTGATGAATGAGTCAGTAGGCTCCCCTATTGGTACTTCTGACCACTCACACCGTGTTGTGTCCCTGGATCTGAACCAGTTGGTTCCTATGGTAGACACCAGGAGAGTGGTGTTCGTTACGAGTAGGGCTAACTGGGAGACTTACTGGAGCAGTAAGGGCGTTACCTTGGCGCCAGATTATTCGGAGTGAGGATCCTATCTCTGTGCTTAATGACTTGACTGTGTCGGTTTTGGAAAGGTTTGTCCCGAAGAGGACTATTCTTGTGAGCTCTCGAGACAAACCTTGGTTTGACTACCAGTGTCGGTTAGCTTTTGAAGCTAAACAATGTCTTATCGGGCATGGCGGCGTTCGCGCGGCCGCAAGTTGTGGATGACCTATGTTGATCGTAGGGCCGAGGCTAAGCATGTGTATGAGGAGGCACAGTATCGTCTGGGGCAGTGTTCCAAGGAGTCTCGGCTGAGTAATGACCATCCACATCATTGGTGGAGTGAACTAAGGGGTTCAGTGTTCGGTGCTGAACCTTCGTTGCCAATCCTTGTTGGTCCTGGTGGAGATATCATTACTGATCTCTTGGCTAGGGCAGAGCTTTTGTCGGCTCACTTCGACGGCAAGCAGAGCAGAGATGTGTTCTCATTGCCTCATGGATGCCACCCTGAACCTCATTTAACCTCTTTGGCGGCAATCAAGGTGCCGCTTGAAGGCTTTGATCCGCATGGAGGTGTGGACTCGGTGGGCATGTTTCCTTTGTTTAATAAGCAGCTTGCTGACGTTCTCGCCCCTAAGCTTGGAGTGAGCTTCCGGCACCTGATACGGTTAGAAAATTTTGCTCGTTGTTGGCGTACTGGGAATTTTACTCCCATTCCTAAGGATCCAGTATCGCCCTATATGTCGCCAACTATCGACGAATCACACTGACGCCCATTTTGTTGAAGGTGTTCGAAAAATTGATTGCTTGTAAGCTTGGTCGTTTCACTGAGGTTACGGGGTTGCTGCGTGCTGGTCAGTTTGCGTACATAACTGGCTTGGGTTGTTGTGACGCTCTGTTGTCGGTGTCACACCATTTACAGTCTGCGCAGAATTGTAGGTCGGAGGCACGCCTTGTACAGTTGAACTTTGGCGTGGCAATTGACAGGGTCAACCACAGGGGTCTATAATACAAGCTTGAGTCGTTTGGTGTGGGTGGTAAGGTTATGTCAATCATTCGCGATTTTGTTTCTGAGCGAACGCAGAGTGTGTCTGTTGACGGCGTTTTTAGTGCCGCAGTTGCGGTGGTATGCGGCTCCTTCAGGGCAGTGTGCTTGGCCAGCTGTTGTTCGTTCTGTATACTAGTGACATGTTTTCTTCGTTTGAAAACACGATGATCAGCTATGCAGACGAGTCCACTTTGATAGCAGTGATACCTGCTCTTCGCATGCGTAATGCTGTCGCCCAGTCTCTGAGGAGGGATTTGTCCCGCATTAGGGCATGGTGCTCTGCCTGGAGCATGAAGCTGAATGCCAGTAAGATCAAGTCGACGATTATCAGTCGGTCGCGTACACTTGCACCGCAGCATCCCCAACTGGAAATTGATGACACTTTGCTTCAGGAGTCTAGTTCTTGGAGATTCTTGGTGTTGTTTTAGATCAGAAGCTTACTTTTGAGTGGTATATTAGGAGGTTCGTGTCATGTGCTTCCACTAAGATTGGGCTCGTGCGTATGGTGAATTATGCGTTTGGTGCAATGAGGTTGTCCCCAGGTTTTTTTTTTTTTGCTACCTGTGTTGGAGTTTTGCTCACCTGTCTGAGTTTCAGCTGCTGACAGTCACTTGCGTCTGTTGGACCGACTTGTTAGTTTAGCCAGCAATCTGTTGTAGTGTCACGGGGAGGCATGACCACATTCAATAATCTTTAATTAAACGCTAGATAGCTCGATTATCCACGGCCGGCGATCCTCAGCAACCTCTCTCCAGGGAAGGTTAAATAAACTCAAGAGACGATGTCATAATATTGAATACGCCCCCGATCAAGTTAGGAAAACATTAGAACGGATCAACACAAAAATCACAATTCTTGATTTCAGCCCAAGGGATCGTTACCACGACATAACGCGTTGTCATCTCGACAGGCAGCTCTAAATGGGCACCGAACTCTTCTGTCAGCGGCACTATAGAGGAATAAAACTCGCCGTAGGAAAATAATGAATAAAACTAGTGATTATTTTACCAGCTGCGAAGGAAAGAGACGGCATCACGTCTTGAGCAACCAATTACTGAATTAACGCTACTGCTATTAGCTATACTTCATGCGACCTTTGGGTAAATTCCCGAACAAGGAGCTTGTCAACACTAATTAACTAGAGCACTCTGAGAGCGCATACCTCCGCCAAGCGAGGCAGCGGTAGCAAAAAATACAAATTGGCTCTGAAACCATAATTTTTTTGTATCAACTCCAAATTCTAGTCATTCGTGCCTTTTGATAGTATTAACAGCTTGCACAATTTTCTTGAAGATCCGTTCATAACTTTTTGAGTTATAGTGCTAACAAACGTTATGACAAACATGAGTCAAACATACAAACGAACAAACCGATCTGCACCACAGTTACCGAGATAGCAATTTACCCGGATCTTTATTTTTTACCCCCGGTTGACCCCACCTCAAGCGCCATCCTGCAGAAAGTGCAATAAATTCAGTACGTGGTTACTTTTGCGCAGACCCTTTACTTGGGGGACTAGCACAAATACAGCTATCTGAGGTACTCAGTCTTCAGCACCTAGTTCACTATAGCTGAGGTGGGAAACTCTTCGACGGATGACTGGGATCGGGATGCCAGATGACTTAGTGATAAGCAGGGTAAGAACACACACAGTGATGCTGATGAGCTTCACTTATTTAGACTGCTGTGGTACAATGAGAGGTTTCGGGTATTATGCAACGTTCGTATGCAAGACCTTTAGGAGCTGGGTCTACCGGAGTAATGAGCTGTCGCTCACTGGTGCGTCTCCTATTTATAGGTTTACACCAGGAAGTGGCACTATGCAGTATCACAGGTAATCTCGCGCTGGTACACTATTATTCATTATAATTATACCAAGCCGCTTACCAAAATTTCAACTGGAAATTGGCAGCACAAAAAATATAGATTATTCACTAAAGCAGAGACCTTGAATACGCAGGAAACATAGACACGGTATTCCTACAGATATGCAACAAATTTGCCGTACCTTAGCTTCGGTAACGAAAAAAATTGACACCTAACTATCACGTACTCAGGCACGTCTGGCTAGTTAGACATTCGTGTATATAAACTGCAACACGAATAAGACAACTTCAATCATGTACTAACACCACACGGCAAATACAAACCTACAGATTGCCCATAAGACGGATACAGAGTTTGAACTGCAAGTTGTACCACGACCTGCGGTAATATACATTTCAGTAGCTGAAGACGGAAGAAGAGGCGCGAATGCGGAGAAGCACCTGTACAATAATTCGTTGGGGATGACGGACTAGCTTAAGCAAACCATAAATCACTATACGTCGCACTGGCATTCGTCACTCCACAGAATGACTGATCGTGCTTAGATTAAATAGCTGAAACAAATTGAAGTCTGGAGTCAACGCAAATATCCCGCCCACCTGCTAAGAAAGAAGGAACAGAGCGGGGAATAAGCATCATGAACCCAACGGCCAAACAGATACTATAGGTGCCCATCTTGACCCAACAGTAGAGACCAACGAGCCCAGCTATTGGTGAACGTAACGTTACCGATGATTTTACTCCTAATACATCAGGTATTCAAACCTCCTTGGACACAACTATGGTGATTCAGGAGAGGGAAAAGAAGGGACATGTAGTGTGTCGACAGAATTGTGGAATCCGTGCACGAAAGTCAACTAACGCATGCGGGAACAACAAATGGGAAAAGAGAGGGAAGAACAGATGAAAGAAAGATCGGCAGGATCACGAAATCAAGAAGGAAGTGCAGTGGGCACCACAGATAGACATCACAGAGGCCTAGCTAATGACTAAGGTCCTACAGAAGCTCCCATGGCGTCGCTTCCCATAACATAGGATGAGCGAATCTAACTAAACTAACCCTATGGGTTGCCGCCAAAAATAGAAAGTAAGTTTCTAATAATCAATGGAAACATTTAGAGAGTCATGAGCTCGACTATAAACGTGAATGGAACTTGTGCGAAGTCAGTTTTGCGTGTGAGATAAAACATGTGTACAAATTCTATGAGGAAACAAGTACATGAGAATGTGGAGGGAACCCATCAAATCCAACCTCAAAGGAATTGGCTATTATTAAGTTGGCTACGCCTCCGCTTCCACGAAAAAGACAATGTCTCAGAGAAGGAACGGACGTATAATATGTTGATAGATACGGGGGCTCACGCACGTAGGTGCTCACACAGTGGCCTACAGCACACGAGAACAACAAGTCCGGAAAGAAGAACAAAGGGAAGCAACCCCAGCTGGAGTACGAAAGCTGAAAGAAGCTGAGTGGATACGAAGAAAATACATCCAGAATGCCAAGAAAATGCGTCCAGAATGCCCAACCAAGGCCAAGGTAACACACTGGAATTGTTCCATAGAACTTAGAATCAATGTTTCCCATCAGTTGCCATTGTATTTTGAAAGAAAAGCCAGGAACAAAGCGAAGAAGTCTAAGAAAGGGAAATAACTAGTAGTTTGAGCCCACAAATAGAACAGGTAAAGAGAAATAGCAACACAATAAATGACAAAGTGAGGTAAAAGCTAAAAAAAAAAGAAACTTGCCTGAAGGGTTCCCACTCCCGCTGCGTGAAACTCCAACGCAATGGGAAATTGGGAAAGACGAACCTAACTAAAAACAGTAGAACCGTATCCTTAGGAGCGGAAAAATCACAAAACATGCGCATCCTTCAAGATCCCACTATAACTATATACCCATTGCAATACTTACTCCACCAACGCAGTACGTGTCAACAAAATGAAACTTTCCCAGTTGGCTCAGGCGTGGACACGCAAGGTAACATAGAAGCAAACGATTTTACTCAAGCATATTGAAAACTATACAGTAAACAAGAACAAAAATCACAGTCTCTGGAAAATTATGCACGAAAACGCGTTTACATAAGGCTCGTTGAATGTTATATGTAGTTAATATGCCAGGTATTGCAGGGATGAGCTAAGGGCACGGATAGGAATGATCCAAGCTCCTATATAGGAGACGAATGCAGAGCGGCTACCGCAGCTCCTAGAACCAGAGAAATGGTCGGCGTTGCCACAAACCTCCGCTGAAGTCAGTGACGGCGGTAAATGGTTCAAAAGAACCAAGCTGACGAGGCGAGGTGTGAACCCTCGGCTGCTACATCGCTAAGAACGGAGTCCCACTGACCACGTCACACTGTCCCCTAGTACATTCCCAGTAAAGATTTCGACAATAGTACATTAAATTTTGACCGGCCTACAACACAAGAGAAATGAGCTACTCGCTCTGGATACGTCGCTCCCGTCTCGGACGATATAACAAGATAGTCGATTGTACCCGGGGCTGATCTGAAAGGGCCGACTGTCCAACCGTTGATCCGCGTGGCGATTCCTCAGTCGCTTCCAATTAGAGATGCAGAGAAGCGTCGCCAGATGTTTCGTGCTGTCCGTCGTTAACAGTCATGAGATAATTCAACCGCTGTACTTCTCCTTCCAGCCTTGTAAGATGTTCCTGGGCGTTTTGAAGATGCTCGTCCAGGACCTCCGGCGGCACACGACACCGTGAAGACAGCAATCCTGAGCTGAGAGAAGAGAG
>LQNS02278145.1:16456015-16481084 GCA_001587735.2 Parhyale hawaiensis | reverse complement strand
GAGGCTCTCGACTTAATATGAGCAAACAGACAACTTCGCATGCCACGCACGGCCATCTCGAGACGCTCGAGTATTTCTAAGAGGGCGGGCGCATTTTCTTCTAGTGAGTCGAAAGTTGCCTTTTACCGGGGATTGAAAAAAAAGGCAGCTATGTTATTTCTGCGGAATAGGAGAATGTTGTGCATAAGTTCCAGTTAACAACCGAAGAGCCTATTTTCTGAACAATTCATGATGTTTTGGCTCTATAATTGGGTTAGTTTAATTTAATTGGTCGAAAATATAATACGACTGATTCGATGGAGTACGTAATGACCAGGCAGCAAAGAGTGTAACGGAATGATTCAATGGGAGTAGAATAAAATAGCCGTGATCGCATGTCGGCGAATGACGTCACACCGATGATGAGTCGAAATATTTGAGGGTCGGGCCTCAGGCTTTCGTAGTTTGAGATCTTAATCCCAGCCAAAAGTATGCGCAGTGTTATATTCTTGACGAAAGAGAAACCATAGAAACAGATATTGCTCAAACTCTCTGTACTTGACGACAACCATTTTACCGTGTTTTATGTATGGGTGAAGGTCCAGTAGCTGGCCATTCAGAAGCTGGAGACTGAATCAATTAAGTCGAAAAAATACTGTGATATGCTTAAACATGTTTTGTGAAGAGTACTGTGAACCAAATATGAAGTGTATATAGGCTTCACTACAAAGAAGAAATTAAATCAGGACGACATACCGGACCACATCTTGCGTCTGGTGCTGTGAAACTTTCCACCAGCCTGCACTGTAATTTTCTAACGATAATTGTTTCTTACTCAATTAGTATATGTTCCCTTCATTTATGTGCGTAAGGGATGAAATTTGTAATTGACACCGATTTTTCGGCGAAATTTATTAAAGTACTCGTAGGCTGCCCAGGCGCCGTTCGTCGACGTCGACGTCATTTATGACGCCACTTTTCGATACTAGTTCCTCGTGAGTCCTGCCGTTACGCTCGTTGCTTCCTAGTTATGACAGACTAGAGGGCCCAACTGTCAAAAATGACGGCAAAATTTTGTGATTGAGCTTTTTATTGTTCCGGTTCCCAGTATAGGTTTTGCTGTATGATAGGTCTCATCCCAGCAGGCCCGATCTTCCATTAGGGAAAGGCAATTTGTACAGCCATGAGTTTTGCGTTACCAAAATATCCCTCCCCGGCACAAAATAATTCACAGGGAATGCCCAGGGCTCACCGTATCGTGAATACCAACTGTTTGTTGAACCTCAAGCGTCAAAATTCGGCTGCAATGCAAATTCAATGTAAAAAGGCGTCTACTCAGAGTGAAGATTGACCTGCTACGATATAATTGAGCTAATGAAAGCATAAGCGGAATGGATTATGCACGAAAGGAACGAAAATTCCAAGACTGAGGAGCGATACTGAGCTTCTCCAACTGCTCTAACTGCCGGGGATTCAGAGCCCAAGACATAGAGCTTGGGATCCAGAGGCCGGAGATCCAGAGCCCGGGATCTAGAGGTTGGAGATCCAGAGCCAGGGCTCTAAAATTTCCAACTACCTTATTCCTATCATCGGATCGCTACACCCTTGAATTTATTCCTATCTAATGCCAATAGAGCGCGACAGAGAGACGGACCAACATTGGAGAAAGCGAGCAAGCAAGCTAGCTAGCAAGCAAAAATCAAGCAAGCAAGTAAGCGACCAATAACTGTGTTTTAATGTATAGTGGATTAGGAATTGCAGCAATCGAGACGTTCCATATCAAGAAAGATGAATGAGGGAGACCAGAATATTAGAAGACTGCCAAAGAGATATATTATTACGGTTTAGTTTGTTGAGGGCTTCAAAAAAGTGGTCTCACATCGTCACTGCAAAAACAGGAATATTGCAATTTTTGTGTTGGCAACTAGGTCGTCATTAGACATACAGGAAACGTTTGTAATCATAAGAACTACCTCTCTTCCTCCTCTCGAAAAAATAGATATGAGATTCCCGCTGCACCTACCAAAAACCAAGGTAAATAGAGAAAACTAGTGTGCTTTATTGTTTCTAAAACATATCGCACTGCGGCTGCTTTTTGACCACGGGAAGGTTGGCTCTCCCTGACTGATTGTAACGGTTTGTGAAGAGACGCAGGGCTTTGTTTTGGTCACGTGTGGTTACATTCATTCTCTTGCAGGTTGAGCTTGTTTCTCGTTAGAGCTCATAGAGAAAGTGCTCTATGCGCTCTAATCAGAAACAAGCGCACTTTACGGGGAATTGGGCATGGCAATATATTTTACTGTGACAGCTATACTATCCATTGCTCTGATAATTACCTCCGCCAAGGAGGTTATGTTTTCGTCGTGTTTGTCTGTCTGTCTGCTTGTGTGTTTGTCTGTCTGTCACCAAGATAACTCAAAAAGTTATGAAGCAATTTGGATGAAATTTACAGGGAGCGTTAGGTATGTTAGGAGGAACAGATGATTAACTTATGGTGAAGATATGTCCATCCGTTTGTTTGTTTGTTTGTCTGCGTCATTTTTCTCGATGCCATAACTCAAAAAGTTATGGATGGATTTTGATGAAATTAACGTGAGTTGTTAGGTATATAATAAAAAGTAGATGACTAAATTTTGGTAATGGTCTGTTTGTTCGTTCGTTCGTTTGTCACTGTTTTTAATTTTATGCTTGTTAGCACAATAACTCAAAAAATAATGAATGGATCTTTATGAAATTCATAGGAGTTGTTAGTAATGGTAAAAGACATAAATGATCAAATTTTTGTGCAGATCAGTTAGTTCGTTTGTATGTTTGACTCATATTTGTCATAACGTTTGTTAACAGTATAACTCAAAAAGTTATGAACGGATCTCCAAAAAAATTGAACAAGCTGCTAATAATATAAAAAGGCACAAATGATTACATTTTGAAGTTTATGCAAAGAAAATTATGGTTTCACAGCCAATTTGAATTTTTGCTACCGTTGGCTCACTTGGCGGAGGTATGCGCTCTCAGAGTGCTCTAGTTGTATTATCAGTTTGAGAAAAGAAAAACTGTGAATCTTAGCACTTACCAATCTACATAAAAAAAATTAAGGTAAAGTTGCCTTGATCGCATGCTCCAACTAAGAAACCCGCATGCACTGGTTCGTTTTGGAGATGAATGCTCACTAGGACTCAGAGTAGTATACGGTTGCAGTCCACCGCAGACCGTCAGAGTCATGGTGTTAAACACATAAACGTACGAAAGGCTACACCGACAACTCCAGATCCAAAAGCCTGTGACCCCAGTGTTTATTGATGATAAAAATGCTGACGCTACGTTCACGAGTATCCATACTTTTCCTCCCAGGCTTGATGTCGAAAGTCTGATTTCTAGGTAATGAGTGAGTTAGCAATCCTACCATTCAGTCACAGGTGGTATACCAGTATTATTGTAATCCTTATTTAACATCTACTCAACACATTTTTTTGGTGAACACTTCCTCTGAAGCTAGATCTAATCTATTGGTTCAATAACAGACAAAACTTCAGTCCACATGAATACCCATAGGCCCCAGGATAGCCAGATGGCATAGAGTTGATGCCAGCCCAGGCATGTGAGCTCTTTGCTGCGCTGGCGGGCTGAATGGGCAGGGTTAGATTAGATTAGATAGGCGGCAGTAGACGAACCAATAGGCCCATTCCCAAAGAGACACCGGAACATACGCCCCGGCATTCTATGAGCTATTGCCATAAAGCTTTCCCGTGCCGGGAATTGAACCCGGTTAGGCATGCACAGCTACCGTTGGGGCTCTAACCATTCTCGGAGATTGGGAGGCTGGGGGAGGCGGATTATTGAACATTCCGTCAATAACACAATAATTCCTGAAGACCCGTCCCGTGGTCAGCTGCAGCCGTACGTACTCCTCTAGGGTCATTTAGCTTATAGTTGCAGCACAAACCAGTGCGTGTGGGTTTCCCAGTTGAGAGTGTGGTGAAGTTGACTTGACCTTTTACTAAGCCTCCCGAAAAGACAGTATGCCTGCAGCGCTGACACAGAAGCAGAGCATCACACAGTTGCCTAATACAACCTCGCTCTCGTTTTGCTATAGAATGCTGTATTAACGTTTTATAGACGCCGCATACTTTGACAAGCTAAAAAGGACGGTGATTTCTGCTACTAGACGACAGATAACACAGACTGCCTATATCGTACATGGGAAATTCGCAAATCATTGAGAGAGACCAAGAGAGTACCTATCTCAAGTTACTACTACGCTGACAAGCTCGGGGTCAACAAAACCATCATATGTCGGCTCGAGATCGCAACGATGTAGATTAGTTTCAGCCACAAATGCATTTAAAATAGTACACGGGTACCAGCATAAAGCAAAACGTGAAAAATAAAATATTACGGCCTTATCCTATTCCTATGCAAAATCGATGTTTTATATTGTTTGTAGGGTTAAAAGACAGGACGCAGATCGTTAGTTAATAGCTGAAACGAGAGACATAAAATGTAATTACTCTGCGGAATTGCCAGCCAGCATTTAAGTATCTTCTTCTATTTAGCAGCAACTACATCACTAAATCCGGGAATGGGCATCAACAAAGATCGAAATTGCACTGATCGCAGAGTGAATACAAAGTGCAGAACGCCACTTTCTGCTCGAAATTTTTAAGGGTTTTTGTGGTTTATTAACGGAGGGTGAAACGGCATTAGTGTAACATAAAATCTACCCACTACTATGCATCAGTAGTTAAGTTAAGACCTAGCCGCGAGCAGTACCTTCTGAACTCTCATATTTTGTCGCTGAAGCTCTGTTCAGAGTGACAGCTAGTCTCTTTCTAGTTCACCTAGCGTAGAACAATATCATTGAACTTTTAAGGGATAGAACTTCACAGATCCAGGTTATTTCATGAACAAAATATTAAGCATTCACTACAGGAGAAGTCAACGAGGCGGCTTCTCAAGTCTATAACAGCCAGCATTCTTTGTAAGCATTCTACATAATGCCATTTCTTTGAGAAATCATCGCTTTATTTGATCCGTAAAAGCTGATGGACGGTATTATTTGAAAAGTTTAATATAATTGCAAGGAAAAAAAATCAACGACAGTGTTAGAAGCTGGACCCTCACAAGAAGTGACTCCCAGTGTCTCCCACACCCTGACCGGGCCTCACAACTTCGGGCCCAGCATAGGAGACACACGGCATTTCTCCAGCCCTTCACCAGGCCTTTCCTTGAACGGGCCACGGACAGTTGTCACATCTCTCACACGTCTTTCTCTCTCTAGTAGTCCGAGCTAAGCTAGTGTTGCAATCCAGATTTAGTGCTAATAGCTTTCTTGTCTCTTCAGTACACCGAGATAGGAGTTCTGAAATCTCTAGGCATACTACATCAGCAGTTTGTACCCAGAGGTCGACGGTTGGCCTAGAGAACTTGCCGCCAATGCAGTCCAAAGTAACAGTATACTTTCACAGAGCGGTGCATATAAGCATCTCTCCAGCGAGAGTCTGTCTTCGTCGAGCAGCATCGTTCTAAGTAGGGTCATAGTCCCAGCGATGGACCCGTCGTATTTCAGTATCTCTGTATTATTTGTGACAGCCAGCCAACTCTGTCTAGATCCTATTTCCCGTTCTCCAGGTGCATGTGAGCACCACGAATTCACCTCAGATAGCCAGACCACTCGCCCGTTTCTGTACTAATTCGACGAACCAAATATATTGAATACAAACTTCGTCTTCTTTCGATCACCTCCAGACGGCATGACGGCAGAAGGCAGCCAAGCGGAATACAACAAGTAAAGGAAAATCCTACCCCAAAGCTTAACAAAACAAGCTTTAACAGACAGCTAACTTCCATACTATGGACGGCTGGTGGCTACCTCACAACTAACCCTCCGCAATAGGCGCGCTGCATTTTTGTGTGTTCATAGAAAACATTAATTATTACCAGTTTAGATTAGTTCATCTTCAAAGAAATAAAATAGAGACGTGACTGTGCTGTTTGACCGGTCAAAGTTTTTTTTTTCATAAAAAAAAACAACACGCAGGTTTTCACTCTAAAAAAGTTAATGCTCCACGCAACTGGAGAAACATTTTCGAGCATCCATTTGCGGGCACCAAGATATTATCTTTTCTTCACTTCAGAGACACGTAACACTACAGACTCCCGTGTAGAAAGAAACATCGTTATATGGCCCGATTATCACCACACGCTCATCACTAGATGTGCTCCCTGTTTGCAGAGAACCAGCACCTCGTTTTCTCTACTATGTAAATTACTCTCCGAAATGATGCACTCTGATGTGCCACAGCCTCATCTCCTATGCACATCAGCTCATACGTGTTATTTGCTAAAAGAACTTAATTTCGCTTTGAGTAATGAGTTTATCTCCAAGATGAGAGTAAGCTGTGACACTGTAGAACGACTAAAAAAAATCGTGTAAGAGAAATGCAATTTAACTTTGACGCGAGAACTATAAAGTCTTTAGCTGCTGTGTCACTGTAAGGGACTATCATTTATGTACAGGAACGTTAAGCAATTAGAGTGACTTTCAGGTTACCATATAATACTTTTGTACGGCGAATAAGTTGTTATTCGTAACGCGTCAAAGAATTATGGTGCATCGAGCGTGTAAAGTTACATCAGCCAGCAAGGCTGTAATGCCCAGACTTCATCAGACAGGGAGACAGGATGAGTTCGTCCAAACAGAGCTTCAAACAACAGCATATTATGATCAAATTTAGACTGCAGAAAGCGACGTTTCGGCTGCTAGTTTAAAATAAATTAGCGTCATAGGTGAAAATATATGAGGTATGATAGAAGCTGAAGTGAATTGAAAAAAAGAAAAGCATCCTATCACGAAATAGTGATGGGGATCCTATTAAGCATGGCCAACATTTGTAAATATTTTGTATATTATGACTATGACGGGTATATTGAATAGTTTAAGCCTTCGTTTTCACAACAAAAGGAATATAAGAGAGGGAAAAACAAGGGACGTATACCCTTAGCATGTAAGTAGAAAGGTTTTGTAACATGTTCTTGAGTACAGGTAAAGTCAACTTGACCGTATCCCCAACAGGGAAACCAACACGCACTGGTTTGTGCTGCACTGTACTCAAATGTTTTCAGCTTTCACAGTCTAGTCAACTGTCTTTGCAAGTGTCTCCAGTAACGTTGCGAATAGTTCTTCAAATCTGTGGCGAGGTAAACCTCAGACAGCCGTGTATTTTAGTGTTTCTTAAACGGTTACAGCAGCGCTAGGATCATCCTCAATTGATTATTTCATTCATATACTACATAAGTTCATTTGGATTTTTTCCTGCTATCACCAAGCCTACAAGATTCTCTCCTAATAATCCAATCCCCAAAGTGTTCATTACTAGATCAAATTTGGCTGAATTTCAGTCCTAGCACTAATTGCTTATCATATGTTATCGATGCTAACGTTTCAGTTTAGATGCCGACCTACGTATTGTATGAGGCCGCGCCCATGAACTACTACTCCACCTTGCTGACTACGTAGGCAGACGCACGATGTTGATAAGCAAAATAGCTTCCTCAGCAGAATGAGGCAGTCGTCCATTGTAGATAAATACAAACATTCCTCTCCTGATCTTGCCAGATAAGAGCTGCATATGCATATATAGTCAATGTATTACAAGTGTTTCCCGTTAGTTCAGGTTAAAATCAAGCCCAAATTTAAGAAGCCCGAATGGTTTTCCCGTGATCTCAAATATGTTATTAGAAAAAATTCCGATTGCTTAGGATGTTAAAACGCGGTGTAACAGAGAAAGTTTCCTACACTTCATACAGGAATGTGTTGAATAAGTTAATCCATAAATGCTAAGAATACTTCTATAAAAATAAAATTATAGGCCTTCAATATTCTTCAAGCAAGTAGTGGTAGGTCCTCAATGATATGCTCGATCGAAAAACTAAACCTAAATCAATATCTCTCAATGCTAATGGTAATGTTCTCACGGATGAACAATCTGATAATCCATTAATGCTCATATTACTTCTGTCGCTAGATCACCTGTTGAAGCTCTACTTCCAGAACAAGGGAATTTTTATATTAATGCAAATTATGTTGATACCGACTGCGTTTTTGATCCAACTTGTCCCGATGAAATAGTTAATATTCTCAAATCGTTTAGTAATAAGCGTTGTAGTCGTGATGAAATCCAACCAATATTACGATTTAAAGTCATGCATCACATTGCTAATTCTCTCTGTTACATTTTCAACTTGTGTTTAGAGACCTGTGTTTACCCTAATATTTTAAAGCATGCCCGTGCAATTCCTATCTCTAAGTCCGGTAGTTCAAGTGATGTATCTAATTATAGACCTATATCTACCTTGTCTATCTTCAACAAAATTTCAGAAAACGTTATTCACTCTAGATTATAAAATTTTCTTTCATCGTACAACATAATAAGTATTAAGCAGCTTGATTTTCGAACAAAATCTAATATACCACGCTAGCTACATTTCATCTTGTAACTGACCTGAGGTGCTTCCATGATAGAACATATGGCATATGTCTCTTCGTTGATCTCAGGAAGGCGTTCGATAGCGTACATAAAACTCTTCTACTAAAATACTCGATCATTATGGCGTTCAGAACGCTGCAAATGCACTGATTAAAAGTTACCTGTCTTACAGGGACCAATATGTGCTCTGTAATGATGCCAAATCTCACACATTACCAATTACTTCAAGTGTTCATCAAGGAAGCATTCTAGGTCCGGTACTTTTCAATGTTTTTATCAATGATATAACTAGCCTTGGCATGAACTGTGTCTTGTATGCGGATGATGCCGTTTTTTACATCAATAGTTCTAATTTTCAGGTTGCTATCGCCGATATACAAAATTTCATATATGTATTGTCCGAATGGTTAATTTAAAATAGATTAACAGCCCACGAAAACAAAACCAAATTAAGGCTGTTCTCTCCATCTACTCACCCACAGCTGCCACCTATCTTCTTTAATAATTATCAACTAAAGTGGGTGTCTCAGATAAGGTATCTTGGATTGACTTTGAATGAGCGGCTGAATTTCAATGTCCACATCGAGGAAGTAGGGCGTAAGCTGAGCAGAGTTCTTGGTATAATCTATGCAATATCCAACTTGTTGATGGTGAATCACTAAAAATTTTTTGTTTCTCATTAGCTCATTCAGTGTTGGTCCAGGATATCATCATCTGAGGTGGAGCCCCACGTTGTTATATTCATAAACTTGAGGTAATATTGAACAATATACTTAGGCGAATACTTCGCGTCAAACGTAACGCTAACAATATTCCTCTAATGAACAATAGTGATATGTACTCTACTCTGAAAATGTTGCAATTTCAGGATGTCCACAACCATTCCTTACTTAAATTTTTTCGATTCGTGTTAAATAATCATCCAGAAGCATTTGAAAAGCATTTCAGTCCACTTATTCCCCAACAACATTATGAAATGAGACGTTCTGTTCTCAATCTCCCTAATGTGCGTGTTGACATTGAAAAACGCTTAACAGTTTTTCAAATTGTATTGCTTCTCAATAGAATTCCTTTGTATTTATTAGACCCAATTTCTGACAGTGTATTTAAAAACCGTTTTAAAGAATATGTACAGCAATTGTATTAGAATTTGTTTTCATGTTTGCCCAAAAAGCGGCTATGCAGATACATCATTGTAATCGTCTCTTACTCACGTACCAAAATGATGATTGTATTGTATCAATGTATGTGTGTAATAAACCTATCAAACCTAACGTATCAATCTTGCTAGTACAGTATAGGTAGTGTATGTACAAAAAGTATGCATTTGTTCAGAAACTTTAAGGAAGAACAACCGTTGCTCTGTCTGATTTTTTGACGTAAATTGTCCTTTTGATATAACGCTATACAGCTTAGCGTCTAGGACTTGTGCGTGGAATGTTTTCAATGCAGAGCTCATCTCAGTGTCTAGTGCTTCTCACAGATAAATATTTTAATCGTTTAAAAAACGAAAATAGGATTGTAGTCCAGGATCTAGTGGGGTGACGGTGTACATTTCTGTTTCACGGCCCTACCATGTATTTTCCTATTCCATATGATGAGGACATTAAAAAAAGTTGTGTCGAACTTTCGCAACAGGTACATTTTTCAGGGGCATGAGGGCCCAAAATTATCAATTGTGGACTGATTGGTCTGAAACTTGCTCAGAGTATGTATTTTTGAGAAAGAAACATATTTTGTTCCAACAACTTTTTTTGAGTTAGGCTTTAGTTTTTGAGATACTGGGGTTTATTCATAAATAGATATATGCATATTTCGGAAATTTCAAACGAATAGAACTCTGAGTTTTCATGCTAGAATAACAACAATGACAGTTTTGGATTCCTTGGTACATTCCTAACAAAAACTTATAGCTGGATTCTTCATTTTTGCTCTCATATTATTTTCTTTTTGTCACAGCACAAAACCGAATCTCTTGTTTTTTTTTTATTATTATATTTTAGTTAGCGATCACAACGTAATAGAAAATGGAGAATCCAGCTGTGATAAAAAAATATCATGAGGGCAAAAATGGAGAATCTATCTCTATAGGTTTGTTAGGAATGTTTCAAGGATTCCAAAACTCTCATTGTTTTTATTCTAGCATGAAAACTCATTGAGTTCTATTCGCTCGAAATTTTCAAAATATACCTATATATTTATGTATAAACCCCAGTATCTCAAAAACTTAGGCCCAAATAAAAAAGTCGCATGAACATAATACGTTTCTTTTTAAAAATACATATTTTGAGCAAGTTTCAGAACAACCAGTCCACAATTGATAATTTTGGGCACCTCCCCCATGCCCCCTCTCAAAAATGTACCATTTGCGTAAGTTCTACCCAATTTTTTTTTAATGTCCTTATCATATGGAATAGAAAAATACATGGTAGAGCCGTGAAAGAGAAATGTACACAGACGCCCCCCTAGGGCATGGACAAGTGCACTTGTATGTAATCTCACATCATTCTCGGACATTATTCCCTAAACCCAAAAAATAGGTCCACTTTTATGAAGCACTCAGATTACGACTGGACCATTTTTTGCGAGACAGAAAACTTGACCCCTCAAGAGCACCTTCCTCGCCTTAAGCTAAAACAACGCACTCTTGCCTTGCATTTTAAAAACAAAGCAGACTCTGCAGCAAAAAATTTGCTTGGGTCTCCGCTGTTAGCAGCAAAAAGAAAGCTATTCTGAAGTCACATAGCTTGGAATTTTAAGGAGGCTTCGGGTTCATTTTGACCTTAATTAGCTCAATGAAAAATGCCACTCGATGCAATTGAGAGTCCCTCAAGGAACATTAGCAACGATTTGCTGCGCATTAAAACTCGAGCTCATGGCAGTCTGGCTACAGCCAGATAATGACTCAGGGCAGTCGAAAAATCTGCTCTGCTCTTTGCAAAGACGTTGATAAGGAAAACTTTACACCAGTGCGGTAAATATGAATAGTGCGGCCAGGAATGAAATAAAATGGAGCAGGCTTTGTAACGGGATTTTAGAATATGAAGAATGCAGCCACCGAAAATATAGAGGGACAGTTTTGTGACGAAGCTTAAAACTTGATTGGTGCGGCCATGTATGACAGAGAAAGAGTTGTACGAAGCATATAACATGAATGAAGTTGAAATGGATGTTGCACTGTGAAGGTTTACGAATAACAAAAATATGAATGGTGAAGCCATTGATGATATTTATAGCGAGGACAAAGCTTTGCAATGTCTGAAATATGAATTGTGCAGTGGTGGACAAATACAGAGAGGGATTGGCTTGTCATAGAGCCAATTTATTCAGGGTACGGACATAGATGATTGAAAAAAAAGAGAAAGCTATGCGGCAGCCAAAATATTTGGGGTGAGGCTACAGATAATAAAAGAAGGCGAAAGCTTTGCTGAAAAGTCTGAAATTTGGAGTGCAGCTGTAAATACCTACTATAAAAAGGAGGAAACTTCGTAAAAAAAACAAAATATATATGGAGTGCGGAAACGAATGATACAAAAAGGAGAAAAATTTATTAAGGATTCCGAACCTCCGACTAGCGAACCCGATTTTCATAATTTCGGTGCGAACATTTATCCGAACATTTGTCCGCGAACCTCCGGATCATAAAAAAGAGCAAAGCGAACCTGAATGCCGATACCTACCGAACATTTTTGAACCTCAATTTTAAGCATTCCAAATCTCCGAATCTAAATTTAAAGCTTCCCGATGTGAAAAGGTGTTTTCAAAAGAATTCCATTATTCATGAAAAAATTATTACCAGAAAAACTAATTATTAATAAAAGACAATAGCATCTAACTCATGCGCGGTGGCTGCGTGTAACAATCAAGTGTTCTGATTGGCTGGCAGCCAGCTGCGATCGCAACCTGAGGTGCGAAAGAAATGAGGATGGTCTACAATGGAGTTTGAAGTAGGAATGACGCAACCTAGGCTAACGACATAGAGAACTTTAGAATCGCGTCTAAATTGTGCAAATCGCTTTATTGCAGGTCAAGGTTTTGTTCATTTCTTAAGTGATGTAAATCTCACATAAATGAAAGTTGGTGCGCCAAAACCACAACCAGGTACGGAAAGTAACCAAATTTTTCTTGAATTCATGCAATATTGTGAGAGTTTTGAATTTTTCTGCTTTGTGAACAAGTTTTAACTGTGAATCGCTTTAGCGCAGGTCTCTAAATTGCCCAGAAAAGGAAGCTTGAGGGCTACCGTTAAGAAGCGAATTGTTGCAGGTCCTAGCAGAAAGTTTTTTTCTTTATAAATTTAGCCAAGTAGATAGGGAAATATCGAAAAACTTTGTCTTCATACGTGGAGAACCCTAATACCACACCAAGAAAAAATAAAAATACGAGAAGAACTCTTCCACCTCGTGGTATTCGAAAAATGTGCAAAGATGCCAACAAGCATCCAAACAGCATCAGTGCTGCCACGTTTAACATAGCCGGCGTCGCTAATTGGTGTAGAAAAACCCGATGCAATGTCTAGAATGAACTGGCGAGGAACGTTAAGCTTGTCGTCAGTCAAACTTATATGAAGTTTCTAAATGAACAGTAGTCACTTGACACAATGGCCTACCACTGTCACGTCGCCATCAAATAAATTTCATCCCAGACAATGCTCATTCCTATTCAGCGAAAGTAACCTCTTCATTCTTTCGGACTCTGAAAATCAGAGGAGGGCGTTTTACGACGTGGCCACCTTGCTCTCCTGACCTTAATTTCATTTACTAGCTCTGCTCAATTTTGAAAAGGGGGTTCATGAAGAAAGAGCTTAATTTACATCGAGAGACAATCTCAAGCTGAAAATTACTGATGTTGCTGCCACAGTCTCATCATATCTAGTTCGCCGACTGACTTCCTTACTTGGCTACACAAAAGACTGCTTAACATAATTTCAGAGAACGTAATTTATGTCTGCAAATAACTTGTTTCTCTAACGCATAACTGTTAAGGTCATTCATGATGTTTATACATAGTATTGCTGATGGGTTCAATCTCAAATTAAACGAAATTACTACGTTGAAACACTATTTGAGTACTCAACTGTATACTTTTTCTGAAGCCTGTAGTAAATTAACCGACAGTTAAAATTGATTAAAAATAGAAACCAACTTATAACTTTTAAAATATTACATGAATTGAAGCAAAATTTGGTTACTTTGCGTACCTAACTGTGGTTTCCAGGGCACAAATCTTCACTTTCGTGAGAGTTAGCTTACTTCAGAAATCAATAAAATCTTGACCTGCAATACAGCGGTTTACACTATAACAATGCAAAAATGATATTTTCGAACACAAAAATAGCTAAGGCGGGAGTTCTGGCATGATGACCTATCAGACTAGAGCGCTAAGAGTAAACAAGGACACAAATTTCCCTTCTGTTAACCCTTGGATCCCTGACATAATATTGCCTTTTCGTAAGAGTAACGCAATTTGCAAGTTGCATACGCTACACCATCAGAGAAGTGTTGAACCTCACAGTCTACATATACAGTGCGACCAACGGTATTAGTCCAACAATTTTTTTTTATTGATTTTTCATTGAAAATCTTCTGTCTGACGAGAATTATGTTTTCATAGGGCAACACTGTGTGCTTAGTTCATCTGGCAATATTTGTTTATATTCTGTAGAGGTTGGTTGCAGATCATTCCTCTGTTCAACAGATATACTGTGAACCACGCTGTTAGTCCATTTAAATAACATTCGAAATGGGACGTGCTAACGATCTAACAGACGAAGAGAAGCAAACCATTATCAAAGTAACGGCCAAGAAGACCTCATGTACGTCTATTGCCAGGATTTTAGGCCGCCATGTTAGAACAATTCAACGTTTTTAGAAGGATCCTTCCAACCGGTAGACACGGTCTGATAAAGGTAAAATAAAAGCTGTGAACACGCAAGATATCAGAAAATTTAAACGTCAAGTCTTCAAAAAGCTGGGAAGCACAAGCAAAACAATTTTTGAAAGCTCTGGTCTGAGTGAAGAGCCAAAACCCACGCGAAACCGAATCTTGGGGACTATTGCAAATGTGAAATCTCCCCAATAAACCCTCCATTGAAACGAAGGCACATGGTTCTGAGAGTTGAGTGGGCTAGGTCTTATATGAAATAGGACATGAAGTGTGTTTTATTCACTGATGAGACCAGAGCGATTCTCGATGGCCCAGACGGATGGTTTAAAGGATGGGTTGGGTTTGAGGGCAAGCTCCACCATCGTTTTTGCCGCCATCAAGGCGGTGGTGGTATTATGTTGTGGGCTGGGATTATCAATGATAAACTTGTAGGTCCAACAATATATATATAGTCCGTGAAGGAGTTAAAATCAATTCTGCTAATTATTGCGCCCTACTCGATGAATGTCTTGTTCCTTGGTTTGGCGACCAGACTTTGGATCTTCGCAAAAAGCTGGTTTTTATGCAAGACAATGCACCCTTGCATTCAGCCCGAGCTACAAAAGAATACCTTGATTCTTTAGGGTTCAAAAACCAGAATTTGATGGTGTGGCCACAAAATTCTTTAGATTTGAACCCAATTGAAAATCTGTGGTCTATCATCAAGCGCAAAATTTATACAGAGAGTAAGCAGTTTTTTCAAAAGCAGAATTGGGGGTGGCCATACAAGTCGCTGCAAGATCCATCGATGGTACTACTCTTAAGGAATTGACTCATTCCGATAATGACCGCATTTTTGAGGTCATAAAACATAATGGACGTTACATTAATAAATGAGCTTATTGTTTCTTGTTTATTCTGCCTTGTTTGCTTTTGTAATATGTTCCAAGTATTTTTGAAGTATTATTTAGTAATTAATAAATAAACAAACTGATAGCTAATTTAGGTTTTATTCATCATATTCGGCTAATTTTGATACCTGAGACTAATATCGTGGTTCAGGAATTGGAGGGTGGATTAGATAAAAGTAAGTTTCTAATTGGTATCAAGCAAACAGTTTCTCAAATAATAGGATTATGAACATTGTACATGATAACTCTGCAACATACAATAGAAATATCAAGTTATATTAACAGGAAATAATAGTTTTACATAAAAATCAAATTGGACTAATACCGTGTGTCTCAGTGCTTCAAGCTCCAAAAAACGTCCATGTATATTCTCTAAAATATAACGCCGCAGAGATGGTTCAATACGACAGTCGTAACAGACAATTTCAACTCACCGAATTTCACGCTCTGCACGCAGCCACAGTAACAAAAAACTGAAATTAATCGACCCTCCCTACAAAATTTGCTATTTTTCTCTGACCATGATACTGCTTGATGAGTTCATTACGGAGCCATTCGCGCACTTGATGACAAGTCGCCTTAATTAGTGAGTTTTACGAAAGAATTAGCGAGGCCTGCAACAATAACGCTCATTCATTACAGTCCCCTCCGCTCATTCTATAACGAATGTCAGGTGAGGGACGACTTGAGGACCCTAAATTACAGCTGCTTGTGTTATAGTATTTTGTACACGAGGTATTTGGTTACGAGCACCTGAGGTGTAGCGTCTAAGGTCACGTCTCTATTTGCTAGCGTTATGGTTGTAGTAATTTGCCAAAAAAATTCGTATGCTTGCAATGTAAAGAAGTGAAATTATGGATTATAAGATTCGCGTGGACGTACAAAGTGTATGAAAAAATTGAGCATGAAAAACGAAAAGGATGATCTCAGCTACTTATTTGTAGCTAATTGCGATTATGAAACAATCGATAAGAAGCAAACAAAATTTATAGCCAAACCAAGATTGGGTGCCAATTTAATTAGAAAACAATAAACAATAAGATTATTTATAATGATGAGATTATTTTAATGAGATTATTTTATAATATTATAATCTCATGGAAAGGCTCGCTCCACAAAATATTATCTACGATCCAAAGAGAGGAAGAGCAATGTGGAATGGAACCCGTGCACGCGCGGTAGGGTGTTCCCATATTCCACCAATGTTTATTCATGCAAAAAGTTTGGAGCGACATGAAAAAAAAAAAAACGTGGAATGTGAAATATGGAATAAGATCTTGCACCGAAAAAAGATTTAACGAAGGCCTAAGGCTAATTAGGTAACTCATAGTATTGCGTTGGGACGTGGCTCGCCATGGCATAATAGACGAGCCTTACAAAGCCATCCCGTGTCCCATCCTATGCCTTCTGAAGGGAATGAAATCGGAGCGTCTACAGTGAAGAACATCGTCTCCTCCACCCAAACTACTGGAATTTTCTGTGAAGGGTGTGCATTTTGCTCAAAAGTGTTATTTCGGTTATTATGTCATCTTCGGTGGCGCTGTGTAGCTAATAGTGAATCATTTCATGAAATGCAAGAGGTAAAGGTAAAGTTAGTTCAACTGTATAGCCTACCCAACTCGCAAATGCACATGCACTACTTCGTGCTGCAACTAGATGCCCATTGGTGCTAGTGGAAAACAGATTGTCAGAGCTATTTATTATGGTGTCAGAAACAAAAGACTCATACGATAATTTTTGGCGAACTACCGACTGTCTCCATTTGCGAATAAGTTCAGTAACAGCGTATGCACTAAGGAAATGCAGACTCAGAGAGCCTAGTACTGCAAAAATTCTCCCTGTCTGACAGGAAGGCGATCGAGCAGATCGCACAGTATACGGGACTCTCTAACGGGCTACTGTCGTGGATTGCTTTTGTGTGAATAAAAAATGAATGTAGCTAATACTTCCGTCACGACATAACAAAGTCAATCCAATCCGATTAGCTAAGGTTTCTCGAACTTGGAACAGCTTAGCCTGTAAGTATGCAACGACATAACAAAGTCAATCCAATCCGATTAGCTAAGGTTTCTCGAACTTGGAACAGCTTAGCCTGTAAGTATGCAACGACCTAAGACCGAGTGCAATGCACCCATCACACCAAGTTCAGGCAGCTACATGAGTACAAGTTTATTTAAATGTATTGTGTATGAATTGTTCCTTTTCCTGATCGTGACATTGCATCCAGGTTATTTTCGGTCCTGTGTTTCTGGGACTGAGCTCCAACGATCTTCAGCGTTCTCGACTTACGTTTAAATAAGGATTCAATGACATAATAATTAATTTTTAGGTCTCAACGACTTATATCATTTTTTATTTTATTATTGAACAGTGAGAGTTTGCAGAGTTTCAGGCTAGTGGGGTTGAAGACTCCACTAAGAAGCACAAGAGTGGTGCTTAGGGTACCACTGCATAAATTGAGCTTAATCAATTATAAATACCTCCCTAATCAGTATAGTTCTTCCTAGCATTCAGTGGCAACTTGCATAAACACAATGTATTAATGATTGAACTCTGGCTACGGGTGACGGCTACAATTGAACACATGTAAGACAGATGCCTATTGGAGCAGCTATTACGCAGACAAAAAAAGCGAACTGTGCTAAAAATATGAAGAAATTTAACTTAACACCCTCTGAAACCAAACGATTTCAGGCAATCAAAATGAGCCACACCACAATGAGTGCCCCTCGACAGGGTTGATCACAATGCTCACTAATAACCGGAATACAATTCTAGGTTACTCAAATGCAAACACTAGAAACTACTGAATCCTAAGCCGGAGCCCTGAGATTATTCGGAGAACACAATTATAACAAAGTCTATGACAATGTAGCGAATATAGACGAGTCCTAACTAAACAATGGTGTATTCAACTTTGAGCTGGAGCAGCTTGCGACCGTAGGCAGAATGGAAGAGAATGAAATACCTCTGCTATCAATCAACAGGTCGTTTTATAGTAGCTAGGTTGCTGATGCAACAGTGGTCAAGTGCGCACGAACCAAGCTTGATCTGCTTGCGGCACTCTCATGTGGGTTTGTCCTAAGGTCACATGACGTCAATGCAAAATCCCCGACACGCAACTGGCACGTGATGGGATTTTCTATACTAGTGTATTATTCTGTTCACTATGCACGTATGCTATGTTGACGGTACAAAGGTACAATTGGGCTGCCTATCGTCTGCTGGTCTTCCCGAGCCTGATAACTGGTCGCGCCGTCGGCCACAGCAAGTATCTACTGGTACTACTGGTATGAGAGGGGCCCGAGCCGCGAAAGCTACCTCTCGCTCCTCATGTTCTAGTAGGGTGTTTTCATCACACCATAACACCTATAGTTCTATTGATAGTGTTGTAGTTCTGCAGGCTCCATATAGTTCAACTTAACTGTATATTAAGCATCGGATAATAAGGTTCCTAAGCATAAAGTAAAACACAATAAAAGCACACTTCTAACGTGCCAAAGCGCGTTCTCTCAATTTGTTCTTTTTATAACTGGGGATCACACCAGAATGAAGATTTGTTGAGAGAAGAGTTGAAAAACAACAGTTAATTTTGATATAGGAAAGAATATAAGTAGAAAATTGATTATTTAAGAAGAATCAATTTCTACCGAGCTAAGCCTATAGGTGGGGTTACATCCTAAACACACATGCAAATAAAATAATACTGGCAATAACGCATGTAAAATAATAGAAGGAGTTTTAGTCAAAGAGTCAGGCGGAGAACAGTAATGAAATGCATGAATACACAGTGATAGCTAAGTTATGACAGAGACAGATAAGGTAATATTATTTTCTGCATGGAACGGAAATGGTATAAATAAATCATATAATCGGCGTGCTGGTCTCTGGCAGCTTCTTATTAAAGTTTTAATTAGGACCTTTGCTTGTTGAATTATTTAGGTTATTCAGCTTTTACTATTTTATAATCAGTTCTCGTCGGCAGAAGGCCGTGCGAGGAGACTACAAATGCGGGCATAATGCAACCAAAGACAGGACCAGCAATGGAACTATAAGAAATCAGAGAGAGATGCTTTGTCTTGGTTGCAGTGCGGCTCCTGCTTGGTAACTATCCTAGACACAAATCGCACTTAGCGACTAGTTCGTTAAAGAATGACGGAGAACCTAAGTGATGTCATAGACTTTGCAATCGCCCAGCCTTGGCACGCAGAAACATTTGAAGCAAAAATTAAAACGAAAGTAAGCTAAAACTTTGCCAGAGATAAATATAGAATTGGCATGAATACGCGAGGCGTCGTGGACTCCGCTGAGCGACTTTCACTGGTGAGAAATTTTCAGATCCCTGTAAAGATCATTAAATTTCAATAGAAAATAATGAAAAGATCATCATGTACTTCACAATGCAGACGTTCGTTTTATAAGAAAGAGCAGGAAGAAGGCTGCAGCGCTAATCCAAAGGAACAAACGAAAGAAATGGGGTAAAGAAAAATCCCTTTAAGAAAATTCCTGGACACAGAGAAACCTTAATTAGCATGAATAAAAAAAAAGTACAGTTGACGTTAAGCTTGTGGCCAGAGACAGCCGACTGTGCCTACACGTTGTAAAGTTCTGGCACCAAAAACAAAATAGAACACTTTCAAATTTTGCACACCATTTTGAGTACTACTTCAAATGCTGTCAGCACATTACCACAGCCTGGAGAATTGGAGCGGTAACACAAAATGCGGGTCGCGATACGAAACTTTAGCCAAAGGTAGCATACACTACATGAAAATGATAATCAAGTTTGGGCATCAAGATTAATGGAATAATGGACGATTTCCCCGGATATATACCCCAGAGTAATTTTGCGTTCCACACACTTGAAAAGTTGCTGTGCCCTAATGATACGGACTTTTATTGCAGTCTGTAACTGTAGCAGAAACTGATCTATTAACTTAAACCTTAATCGCATACGTGCATTTTCCCAGAAAATATTTAATAACGCTACTACTACTAGAAACAAAGGTTTACTGTTTGCAATATTGGGTTATTACGACAAACTCTTTAAAATTGTGCCTCTCTCATTGACAAGCATAGTGAGATCATGACGTTTCCTAACATATCGAGAAAAGTGACAACGTCTAGCGTGGGAGGGGGGGGGGAGGGAGGGAGGGAGAGAGGGAGAGTTTTTGAGACTGGGGCCACATGGACTTTTAAAAATTGACTGACGGGTCGGACCAGCACAGTCTGTCAGTAGAAGGGCCAGAACTCATTATTGGAGATGGGTTCACGTACGGCTTTCTGTAACGTACAAAAAAACTAGAAAATAAACTTTTTAATGCAGACATGCAATCATAGAATAAATGTTCTAAAAAGCTCCCAAAGTGGGTTAAGACATGGAAGAACCCAGTATCTCCGGCGGGTCGGATGAAAAACACTAAGGGGCCGGATATGGCCCGCGGGCCGTAGTTTGCCCACCCCCGGTCTAGCGTAAATATAGCCCACCTAAGCGCAATTACCGAGAAGGAAACGATTGATAGCCCCTCAAGGCAAGTGCTGACGATCGACATCTTAGTTTATTCTTATGGGACAGAATTGCTAGAACGGCAAGCTTGCCCCAACATTTTAACACACTGGCAGGAAAAGTATTCGCAGTAGCGAACGTTATTATCAGTGGCGATCGTTATTATAAGTTGCCGGCAACAGAGATGGGAAAAATAAACTTAATATATTGTTTTGTCAGTAGACACTCCAGTTTTTAGCTCAGCGATCGAATATTTAGTACGCTCTTGTAGCTTGTTGACAAGCTGTGCATTTACCAGAAAAATTATTCAAAAGTTAACATTCAAGTCATTTGCCTTAGCCAGTGTCACCAGAGTAAAATTTCGGATATCTCTTCAAATTTGGAGTGACTTAAAACTCAGAAAGTTGCGTAATTTCTGCAGTTAAACAAGCACAACTACGCATTCAGAAGCTAAAATAAATTGCTGTCGTGTAACAAATCTTTGTAGCAGACGTGAGTTTTTTCCTGGTAACTCCCGTTCTAACCCTGAGACAAGTTCATTTATAGTGTTGACCTCACATTTGGAATCGTAGCCATTTAAAGTAAGGGTTTAAGAAAAATAAAGGATATATGTAGTTAACAGGGACTCGATAACAGGTGAAAACTGAACTGCAAGTTGCTTTGAATTGCTTGAAGTCGAGAAACAACACTAGCCAAAACCCACCCTGCTGAATACACTCCTCAGGCAACTTCCACCCAGACTCTGCAGAGCATTAAATTTTGTGGGCGAATTGCTAATCCCCGCAACTTTTATTTGTCGCGTGCTCTGGCTTTATGGCTTTAAAGCAAGCTATCAGAAACTTTTTTGAAAAATTCTGCAATGTATGGAAATAATCCTACAATTCAACCACCTATACTCCCTCCAGCGAGGCGTTTTAGACTCCGATGAGCGACTTTCACTGGGGAGAAATTTTCAGATGCCTGTAAAGATCATTAAATTTCAATGGAAAATAATGAAAAGATCATCATGTATTGCACAACGCAGACGTTCGTTTTATAAAAGCAGCTAGGAAGAAGGCTTCAGCGCTAATCCAAAAACACAAAATAAACGAAAGAAATGGGTGAAGCAAAAATTTCTTTGAAAAAATACCTGGACACACGAAAAATTGGTACGAGTGCTTTGTTCTTTGGCGAGAAGAAATTACTTTGGATGAGTTAGATGGGTGTTATTATAATTAAAGCTATAATGAAAAGAATAATTATATGCTAATGCTAACCACAGCTGTGGCACAAATGATTAGGTGATTAAAGTATGAAAAAGAATTTTCACGCGCTCTACTGAGAAAGGCGTCAGTGATGGTAGAAATTTGGCTCCATTTATAAATGAAAAATGTGAGAGAACAACAGGCAGCCATAAAATAACGACAACTTTTCAGAGGAGAATCATACCCATGTGTTTAATCATAAAACTACTACAGTAGACAGTACTTGAGCAGAAGAGTTAGTCTGCAGGCAACTCGGACCCTCGGTCATTAGCGACCCTCATCCATTCATTGCCACAAGAGAGCACTGAATTAGCACGGTGCGCAAATGCCGATGAGGGGATGTTATAGTGAGAGTGGATTTCCTTTCTGGGGAGTCATGATTATCTGCTGGAATTAAGCACGGAAACAGAACTCCTTTCGCAATTGAATGTAGCAACGTAATGAAGATAAGCACGGGTCTTTACCCTGTAAGCTTTAGCGTAGTAGATAAACTACGATTTAACTATGTTACTTCAACGAGATACCGACGGATTTATTGGTCCTTATAGGGTTATATAAGTTTTTATGCACTTGTAACGAGAGATCTACTGAGTTCCTTTGAAAATAATACACATTTCTTCAAAAACAGTGTTTCTTTTAGTTATTAAAGAAGATATTAAGCGGATTTTAACTAAATCTTGCTAGTTTTTTTTATTTCTAAACTTAGTGAAGGTTTCTTTTAACATAAAATTACAACCTTTAAAAACATACATTACTTTTAACAAATCTGGGGGTATAGAAAAAAAGCCAGCCGGAAAAAGCGTTTAGCTTACCTGAATATGTTGCTGTCAAGTAAATGAGCAGAGCTCCCAGATGAAGCTTCAAGACAGAGCAAGGCTTTTTTTCCTACCGGGATTTTTTCAGGGTGGCTTTTCTCCACGTGGGTTTTTTCCTGCCGGGGACTTTTTTCCTTCCGGGGATTTTCCCTGTTACCCACAAATCTGGTGCATTTTGAACCAATGACTGGAAGTAGTAATGAATAAATGCTTATTGAATAACCTTGAAAAAAAAATATTTTTGAAAGAAAAAAAAACCTTAACGTAGGAAATTGGGGAGTATAATATATGACTTAAAATGTAGTAATCTCATGGAGAAATAAGTAACTAATAAAACATTAAATTTTCGAAATTATTGTTGATTAACTAGGGGAAAAGAAAGTATGATAATTTTATTTTAGTTAATATAAGAAATTGTTTTTTATTATCCGTCATTATTCTGTATATTTAACAATTATGACTGTATTTGCTGTCTAGTTCATTAATATTGATAAAACAGTGATTTTTGTTCATCCTTTCTAACACAGGTTTTACCTAAATGCAGCGTAACGCATACATTCAACGCTAGGGGTCTGCGACAATGCACTGCTCTCGTTGCAGGGTCTACACTGTGCAGTTATAGAGAAACACTGATCTATCCAGGGTGTTGCAAAATTCCTGGTACAAACTTCGGCTACTAGTAGAAAATATCAATATAAACACGTTTTCATCAGTAAAAACAAATTTGAAATACGCTTACTTTTTGAGACAGGAGCAAGGGCAATTTGGAGATTTAGAATCAACAAATTTAAGCAGGATTGAATGTATATCCATGTTTTCTTATTTTTTGCGTTTATAAACTCACTAGTCACCTTCAATTTTCAAATCGATGGCTTGGTCTTAATGGTGCTGTGTCATGGCCTCCAAGATCACCTGATGTGTCTCCACTAGATTTTTTTTCCTGTGGGGGGCATATGAAAAGTCTTATTTATGACACACCTGTCGAGTCTGAAGAAGACCTTGGAGCCCGAATTACAGTTAATTGCTGCTGGAGATATCGCTGAGATCCATGGAATCTTTGACAACGTACGTAACTCCCTGCGGCGAAGGTGTCGTGCTTGTATCATGGTGGATATTTTGAACAAATACTGTGATGAGATACTTGCAAATAAAATCTATCTCTTATTATTGAGTATTAGAACTACCCTCGTGTGTATTAATGAGCAGAGTGTGTATGTAAGTATGTAAGTATTACCTGTCCGTTGGAGCTCAAACGTGAAGTTTTAATAATAATAACAAATAATCAGCGTTCATCTTGTACATGATTATCTCACAAACGAAGCGTTTTTCTTTTTTTTTATTGATAAGATTGATAAGAAAGATTTTATATTGCTATTTTCTACTAGTAGCCGAAGTTTGTACCAAGAATTTTTCAACATCCTGTATAGTCATATTCAAGTATTGCTTAAGACGTTGTAGTAATTGTAGTGAAAGGTCTTACATGAAATGCGCCCGTCCGTCCAGGAATAAAGACGCTTTCAGGCGTTTTCAACCTGTAAAGCTTAGTTCACATTATGCTTGAATACGATTTACGTTAACTACACTATTGATAAATATTGCGGTTGCCATGCTAGTAATTCTAATAATATCATTCAACTACATTGCCTTCCATGAACTGATTCACAATTATTGGATATTTCTCTCTGCATTTCTACATCTCGAAAACTTCACCGTCAGAGAGTTACTCATATGTACTGGAGTCTGAAACTTTGCGATAATAGTGGAATCCAAGGGGCATGTGAAGGGAAGAGCTTGGTAGGGACGTCTTGTTTAGCTCACTTTCCAAGGGCTGATAGAGAAACTGTTTAGCTCACTTTCCAAGGGCTGATAGTGAAAGTGTTTAGCTCACTTCCCAAGAGCTAAAAGTGAAATTGGTTAGCTCACTCTCCCACCGCGGGTAGTGGCAATATTTACCTCACTCTCCAAGAGCTGGCAGTAGCCGCGTCATCCCAAAGAAGGCTCAGAAACCGTTGTGTAATCCTCCTAATCGAAGTGTCAGGATCAGTCAGGCGAGCGGCAGCAAAACCACAGACTGCACAAGAAAGATGACCGCTTCGCCTCCCGCGTTTTCGTATAAATCAGACAGCAAATAATGGAATCCGTCCTAAGGTAAAAACGCTCCCACAACATATAAGATCTGATCGATGGCCCCGCTTGATGAGAGAGGGCAACGACTTTTTGGTCCCTACCATGTTTGTAGAAGGACATGCGAAATGCTGGATTA
>LQNS02278145.1:16433405-16446840 GCA_001587735.2 Parhyale hawaiensis | reverse complement strand
TGCGTAAATTAGTTTTATTGTTTGCCCGAATAGTTAAAACCTAACTAGCGATGGGCTTGAAATCATTTAAAGTTGTAAGAGTGTAGGTAAGATTTTCATTCTGTATTTTTATATACAATGATGTGTCCTATGATTTCAATAAAATTATTATTATTATTATTATTATTATGATCCCAACCGTGTTTACATTACCTTTTAAAGCCTGAGATATCTTCCTGTATTCATTTCCTTCTCTGTACTGGTGCACGATGTGTTTCCGAAGGTGATTAGTTGACATACTCGTTTTATTCAATCATTTGTAAATAATCGAAAATGACATCACCCGTTAGCTACCTTAAATGTTCACAATGGAAGTTACGAGTTCAGTTGGGCGGATTACATGCTACAACACACCTACGACCGTGACTGGCTGCAATGTTTTCAAGTCAAAATTAAAGAACAGGAACTTATGTTTTGAATCATATCAAATAATGCTATAATATTTCGTTAAATATATGATATAGAACGCTATTGAATTCTTATGAGTCAACAACTCTGATAGTTTTCTCAATAAGTAATTGGAAACGGTATAGGTTTAGTATCCCTTAGAGAACTTTTATCTATTAGGTGGAAATGAATCATTCATATCCGTTTGAGCCACTAATATCAATGAAAATTTGAGATTTTTAAAACATTCAATGCATTGAATTCACCATTTCACAGTAATTTCTGGAAGTTGAATTACGTCTGATAAGTAACTCGTGAGATGGCCGTGTTAGCAGTCTGACACACGACCAGAAAAACGGAGAGGTTAGCTTTAGTGGACTGAATATGGCGTAGACAGCACCCTCGGTTGAATACGTTTGCATTGCACTGTATATCTTACTACGCTTTTACCTACCTACTATAGTTTTCACTGGCAGTGTAACACAGTTTTTCGCTAACAATTCTTAAACGAATTGTCGGATCATAATGGTATTTCAACACAAAGCCTTTTACACCCCTACCTAATTTATGGCCCACATAGCATATTGTTATATGTGTTTACAGAGGAGTTTACTCGTGTATATTAGGCCTATAATTATGAAGCTGAAGCCAGGAAGTCGCGTCTACACGTTCGAACGACGACCCAGTGTTGCAAGGTTGACGAGGCGTGATATCTGTAGACCGGAGCCGAAATATCTGTATGTTATTAGAAATATCTATAGATCTAAATAGTTTCACTAACATGTTGTGTGTCATTTGTCTGTAAATTTAATGACAGACCGTTTTGAACTCTGTGAGTGATACGGCCTATGAAAAACTATACCCATCGATCGATCTTGACTTGTAAAAACTACCATTCTACGTTAGCCACATTCGACAAACACTTAGAACAGTGGCGTAGCTCTCTATGTAATAGTCTATTAAAGAAGCCATCCCATTTAAAAAATCACTCATTTATTTATTTATCTTGCAAAATATTGTGTCATTGGAGCATAACCGTTCTTTTTTATTATTATGCAGGTTTATGAGAAGGTATTTGGTGCAATTGCCACAGATCCACTCCCATTAAAGCACAAAACTGATAGAAACTGGCAAGGAGCACTCCACAATCGACTGAATATTCGGCTATCGGCTAGATAGACTATAAACGCGATCGGCTAGGAGGGGTTACATTCGGCTTAATCGGCAACACTAGAACTCAGTAAGTTTTTGAAAGTTGACGGCGAGGAATTTTCGGCGAGAAATAAATGAACGGAATTCACAAGGAAGAACAAGCACAGTGAAAAAGGTTCATTTATCGCATTCAATTAATGACAAAAAATTGGATAAAATCCACGAGAAAATATCTTGAAATTTTATACAATTAGAACAAATCACTACAATTATGTATAGATTTTAGTGCCAGAAAAGTCGATAAATGAGCGATTTTTTAAATGGGATGGGTATTACTATTACATAGAGAGTTGCGCCACTGTTCTGCGTGTTTGTCAGATGTGGCTACCGTAGATTGACAGTTTTTAGAAGCTAGGCATAGTTTGTCATAGGCCGTTTCACTCACAGAATTCGAAACGGTCTGTGTTCCATACAATAACTTCTAGACAAATAACAGACAAGACAAGTTAATGAAACAATTTACGACTACATATATTTCTGGCAAAATACAGATATAACGCCTCGACAACCTGGCAACACTGGGTCGTCGTCCGAACGTGTAGACGCGACTTCCTGGCTTCAGCTTAATATAGGCCTAATTTACACGAGTAAACTCCTCTGTAAACACATATAGCAGTATGCTATGTGGGTCATGAATTAGGTGGGTGTGTAAAAGGCTTTGTGTTGAAATACCATGGTGATCCGACAATTCGTAACAGGATTATTAGGTAGCAAAAAACTGTGTAACACGGCAAGTGAAAACTATAGTATATACGTTTGGTGTGCGTCACACTTGCACCACGAACATACTGTACCGAATTTAATTGAATAAAATAGATTGAATCTGAGTAAAATTTATTGGAGTTGAATTGAATGGAGTATAGAGACTCAGCCACGTAAGTGTGCTTGTTATTTCCATACCAGTGTACTCACATGGCCTTCAGCTAGCGAGTACTGTTTATAAATTAACGAAAGCTAATTGGATTGAGATATTAAAGGGGAAAGCAACCATCGCTAAACAACACGTAAACATTAAGTTTATTCATTTATTTTCTTTCTAATGACAAAATGTTTTCTTTCCTGTGTATGTGCATTTAATGAATTACTTAGCATAGGAGCAACAGCTTACAACAGTTCATCTTAAACAGAGTGTGTGTTAAATACGATGCAGGACATCAGGAAAAATTCAAGTCACATTGGGCACTACCGCTACGAAGATCGTCGTCTCGCTTAAAGGATTCACCTTAAGGGGTCCCGCATTAAAGACGCGGTGTCAAGTTACATGCTTGTTTGGTTCGATAGTGCACGTATAGAACCCGCTCTTCGTACTAGGATCCCTCACGGTGACGTCAACGAGTTTATCCACAATGCCGTGGGGCATTGCATCAGCCGATTAGGACCCAGGGTGCATCTCTTAGTCACTTCGTTATAATCAGGGAGAAGTGCATCTTTTGGTCACTTTGTTATAATTCAGGAAGAAGGGCATCTTTTGGCCACTTTGTCGTAGTTCAGGAAAAAGGGGCGTCTCTTGGTCACTTTGTTATAATTCAAGGAGAAGGGCGTCTCTTAATCACTTTGTTATAATTCAAGAAGAAGGGCGTCTCTTAGTCACTTTGTTATAGTTCAGGGAGAATGTTGTTTTCTCCGGTTTGTTGGCACTTCATTGCATAAGGTCCAGACTTAGGATTCTGGTAGGAGAACATGCAGTAGTTGGTGCTAAAAATGTTGTCGATCAGTCTGGGAAAAATCAGGAGATTCGCAGTAGCTGATTCAGCTTGTGGTTCACACAGCCCTTGCTGCTTTCATGTTCTTTCTTCGTTGTGCTTTGCATTGTGTTTCGATAGGCAGTATAACTATATTTATCTGCCGGTTTTGTTCATCCAGCTGGCGACTATAGTATTCGTCGTCCAGCATGTTGATATTTTGCTCTTAGGTTATTATTCAAGTGGAGCTGTTGCAGTTCATTAATAAGGGAGTTATCACTCGATTAGGCAGTTGGAAACCTATCTGACATTATTCATCACTACAGCTCACTGGGTTCTAATAGAAGTTCTTGGTTACTTGGGAAAATTAGGTTAATACTTCACTTGTGCTATTGCAATCACTGCACAGTGATAGTTGCTAGGTTCTTTAATTAATTTTTGATATTCGTGTTTCGTTAGCAATATTTGCTAGGTTTTTTAATTCATTTTCGATATTCGTGTTTCGTTAGCGATATTTGCTAGGTTCTTTAATTCATTCGTGTTTCGCTAGCGATATTTGCTAGGTTCTTTAATTCATTTTCGATATTTTTGTTTCGTTAGCAATATTTACTAGGTTCTTTAATTCATTTTCGATATTCGTGTTTCGTTAGCGATATTTACTAGGTTCTTCAATTCATTTTCGATATTCGTGTTTCTTTAGCACTTGTGTCTGCTTGTGTATTTGGTATCAACACTATTACAGCGGACTCAGTACCATAACAACAGACCGTGTAACATGCTTCTTCTCTGGCAAATAGCTTGCCTCTATATTTTTTTTCCGTGTGAAGTAGTATTATTTTGTAATTTCCAATATTCATTGTTAACGCCTTCTGCGTAATGTAACTTGCTATTATTTTCAAATATTTTACATTTATCGTTAACGCCTTCTGCGTGAGGTTATTTGCTATTATTTTCTTACATTCAATATTTAATGTCGAACGCCTTTCGTGTAACTTGCCTTGGCATAGCATGTTTGCTGGCGGAATATCGAGTCAACTTCATGAGATTTCTAGTATGTCTTTAGCACGATACATTTATTATTCTAGGTTAGTTTATGAGAGATATTCAATTGCCTCAGTATGTATAGTTTACAGTAACGAATTCACGTTAACTAGGATCGTCGATATAGATATGATATAAGTCATACTCAGTCAGGTCATCATGACAGAACATCCAACAAACAATGGAAAGTAAAGTAATTCTTCTCAAAAGATGATGTCACTCACTCAAACGAACGAACGTCACCACGGGAGACGTGCACTGGTCCATTTGGGTGGTATCTTCAACACCACCGATTCGAGATCTTGTAGTACATCGTGAGATAACTCAATAAAGAATAAAAAGCCAGTAGTAAGACTAAAAGTATATTAAGTGTATCATTACCCCGTCATAACTTTAAGTCGACCAGAGATCGGAGATCGGCACACAGTCCATGAAAAAACGGACCCTGATAGATGAACTAAGCTCAAGAAAAAGGAGCAAGGAAAATGGAATGATTGGATGATATGAGAGAACTTGCATTCATGTGGTTGCTTGAACTCGGTGCAACGGGTGTTGTACCGGGCCTTAGGTCACCACATGCATGTAAGCTAAGTCAATCCAAGTTCAAGAAACTGAAACTAATCGGATTGGGTTGACTTCTGTGTGGTGGCACAAGCAATGATAGGAAAAAGTAAACCCCTCAGGTCACATCCGCCAAGACATAAAGACGGTGCCACCACACCAGCTTCTTATCAGAGTGGGCAGGCCCTCCTACCCACAGAAATATTGGCGATCTAAAGAGAAGAATAATGAAATGGCATTTAGTAGACCAGTAAAACAAGAAGTTATGCCATTGGAATAAGAAATGGCAGATTAAGGCAGGAACTGGAAACGAAGATCATCTCAATGCAGCAGCATGCAGAACGAAAGCCATACAGTGAGCACGAAAGAAAACAGGATCGCCCTTAGGTCATCTGAGGCTAGGGCATCACGCTGGGTTATGGAGGAGGACGGACAAAGTCCGATTTCGGTTCCTAGGTTGTGCCATTTTTCAATTCTGACTCTTGAACCAAAACATGTACCCACTGATTGCAACTCCGATTCTTATTCCTTTTCTTAGAAAACCAGGTAAACTTTCACCGACTCTGACTCTTGGGTTTTGGCAATTTTTGAGTCCAATTCTAAGACCCCAAAGTTGAATGCACATTAATCCCTTTTGGTATTTTTGTTGACATATTCAAGTAATATGAGGCATTCTAAGACGTTTTTTATGAATAACGTTTTCGTCACAAATGCTTAGTTTCCGAGATATTAGATTTAGAAGTTCCCATTGTTTTTCTAGGGGAGAAAATAACGGGCGGCCCCATACAAGCGAAATTTAGGTTAGGTAAGATTAAGTTAGGTAAGCTTAGATTAGGTTCAGTTCTTATGGGAATGCCAGCAAGTCTCTAATGCCGCTTGTTATTTTCGGGTCTTTTCTGTTTCACTACCCGCAAAACTATAAAACCAAAATACACTTTTCTAATGTAGTTTTTTTTCTCCTCACAAGTCACAACGACGAAAATGAGGACATGTCCTCATATCATAAATAGGAATATCTATCTCTACGTAAGGAGGGCGTGAAAAATTTACGGACCCATCTCGTAGGCTTCTTGACAGATAAACGCCCAAAATGTTTTGATGCTGCCACCCAGCCTGGTACAGAAGGCTAGACAACAATGCAGCCATCGCTTAGGCCGAGAACCTTGTAGGTTAGGAGGCGAGGCCTGGTCATCCTAGTGTTTTAAAGACGAATATTGACTTTGAATATCAGGAAAACCAGGCCTTGCCTCCTAATCTTCAGCGTTCTCGGCATAACCAATGGATTTATTCGTTGGTTAGCTATTTGTTACCTAGCGCCAATTTTTGATTGGTCGTACTTAGCGTCGTCATTAAAGATTGACGAAACGAAAATCGAGTTTCTAAACAAATTCATAGGAAATTGGCAGTGAAACCGAAAAGATCCTTACTTTCTCCCATAGAAAAACAATGGGAACTTCAAAGTTTAATATCTCAAAAACTAAGCATTTGCGACGAAAACGTTATTTACGGAAAACGTCTTAGAATGCTTTCTTTTACCTATATATGTCAACAAAAATACCAAAACTGATTAATGTGCACGTCGAAAATTTGACCGACCCTAAAATTCACCGACTCCGACACCTTGGTACAATGTGTATTCCCGCTGGGAGCTTGGGATAAAAAAGCAGGCCGGAAAAATGTGAGAAACTATAGCTGAAATAGGAGCCTGATGATTTGCGCAAAAGTTGTAAAACAACATTTACGATAAGCTATTGAAAACAGAAAATTATTATTGCACGGGTGAACAAAAGAAAGGTTTTTATTTTCGGCAGTAGAGCAAAGCGCGCAGACGTTGGCGGACTGGTGCAATCATTCGGCAGAAATCTTTCAAAGTTTGAGTTGCATTTGAAGCTGATAAAACACAAACAAATAAGAACTTCAACGCTCGTGTCTACATGAAACTATGTTTTTTTTGCCACTCTTCTTCACCAGCAAGGGGAAGTTGAAATTTTCCTTTGCATCAGAATTTCACTGTGGACATTTTCTCATTAATATCAAATCAACCTAACACTACTTAAAATTACATTCATATCTCAACTGAAATCATTTTGCTCTGAAAATTCATGACATCAAAATAAATAAGGAAAAAATATCCGCCCACGAACAATATGAAACCAAGCGACTGGCTTCTTTTGTCGCAATTTAATGTTCCATAAAGGCTACTTTCTGGGAGAATAAGCGGCTACAAGGTGCCGTTTTTGACGTTCTTTCTTTGTCCAAACGGTCCCGTGACGCTAAAGAGGACTTATCTGGCCTCGACGACATCAAAGCCCCTCGAAAACAAGCGTGTGAATCAAATGTAGTCAGACGAAAAGAAAGTCTAGTCAAATCCATTGTAGAACAAAGAAAACAGTGAGCAAATTGACTTTGGAGATTTAGATCCTCTGTTTTAATTAAGTTTGATAAGAATCGCTGCCCTGTCGCAAACTTAAAATTCTTCTTCGTGAGGGCAACNTTCGCTGTGAATCAAATGTAGTTAGACGAAAAGAAAGTCTAGTCAAATCCATTGTAGAACAAAGAAAACAGTGAGCAAATTGACTTTGGAGATTTAGATCCTCTGTTTTAATTAAGTTTGATAAGAATCGCTGCCCTGTCGCAAACTTGAGATTCTTCCTCGTGAGGGCAACAGGAATCTAGCAAATTAACGATGGTGGAACTTCACAGAAGTAGTCAATACTTGAGAATTGAGCTCGGCAGATAAAAATAGTAAATCAGATACTGAGCTATTGCGGTTCAACTAATGAAACGTTCGAGTAATGAGCGAAGAGCGAGAGAATTTAAAATTGTGTTGGATGGGGCATATGAAACCCAACGAGGCATAAAATCGTGCACTTGAGAAGCGAAAGTGAACTTCGGAAACGAGCAATTATTTCTTATATTTCCTTAACATTTCAAAACGATTTGTTCCAGCAAGTGTTTGTTCAAGTAACAAGTAACGTTGAAGTAATGCAGCACAGCCTTTCAGTATTCGCGGTGGCATAATTATTTCGCTGTCGAGGTCCACCACACCTGCCTACTTTATGATGTTAAATAAGCTTCCATTTCCACAGCAATTTTTTTTAAGGGATCTTACAGAGGGAAAAAGAAAAAGGCGTATAGGGTCGATGGAAATGTGGAACCCATGCGCGAGGATATTCCCACACAGGATCCGGTGCATAGAGCAGTAAGTAGAGAAAATGAGGAAGAACAGAAGGAAGCATCAAAGGCAAGAGCATGAAAAAGGAAGTCAACCAAGTGGACACGAAACAGAGACGTCCCGAAAGCCTAACTAAGGCTAAGGTATAACCTTTGTGTTTCCCAGGGGGGGGGGGAAGGGGGAGGAGAGGCGAACGTAGCTAACCTAACCCTATCGTACTCTATGGTCTTTGGCCCATTCTATGCTTCCTAAGCTTGATCTGGGAATTTTAACTAGGTATCGAAAGAAACGAGTGAAGACAATTCAACTTCGGTATTCCAACATCTTTCTTTTCCTTGTGTTGCAAAAGTTATTGCTGAAAATTAAACCTGCATTTGACTCGGCAGGGAAATTTCGTTCTTATAACCCTGTGTATTAACCTAAACACTATGCAATGCCGCCCACGATAATAGTCTTTTTTCTGTTTAAAAAATACTTTAGAGTTGAGTAATTCTCCAAAATTTTAATAAAACTTGTACATATACAGCGCATGACAATAATTGTGCAATATTATTTAGCAGTCTTGCGTTTAAAACACTAACAGATCCCATTTTTCTCTTATTCTAACAGATTAACTGAACCACGATATTAGTCTCACAAGTTAAAAAAAAAAAAAAAATTACTCAAACAAGATATTTAAACGAACAATGTTGACCTATTAAAGTTAATTCGAAACGAACACGAATTTGATGAAGACATTTATTGAACTATGAATATAAAGAAGCACAGGTTATTTTTTTAATATGACTGCCATTCCATTGGAAGACGGTAAAAATGCGCTCATTCACAGAATCTGCCACTTTTTAATTAAAAACTATTGTAGCATCCACAGATTTCAAAACAATTTGTACACCATACCACAACTGGAGGGCTAATTATTCCTGTTTCGGGATGAATATCTTACCACCAGCTTAGATTTTTCTCTCAATGATGACCCCCAAAAATTCAATGGAATTTAGATTTGGAGCCTTTGGCAGCCACACCATTCACATTTCATCTTAGAGAAGAGGCAAAGTTTACTCATCAAGCCATGGAGGAAAGCTGAACATAAATGCTGGCAATAACTAGCGGAATTGATTTTCACTCTGAACCATGATGGGGTCAACAATTTCATTATTACCTCCGCCAAGGAGGCTATCGTATGTTTTCGTCGTGTTTGTCTGTCTGGCTGTTTGTCTATTTGTCTGTCACCAAGATAACTCAAAAAGTTATGAACCGATTTGGATGAAATTTGCAGGGATTGTTGGGTATGTTAGGAGGAACAGTTGAATAACTTTTGGTGAAGATATGTTCATCCGTTTGTTTGTTTGTCTGCCTCATTTTTCTCGACGCTATAACTCAAAAAGTTATGGATGGATTTTGATGAAATTAACATGAGTTGTTAGGTTTATAACAAAGAGTAAATGACCAAATTTTGGTAATGATTCGTTTGTTTGTTCGTGAGTTTGTCACTATTTATAATTTTTTGCTTGTTAGCACAATAACTCAAAAAATAATGAATGGATCTTTATGAAATTTACAGGACTTGTTAGTATTGCTAAAAGACATAAATGATCAAATTTTGGTGCAGATCGGTTTGTTCGTTTGTATGTTTGACTTCGGTTTGTCATAACGTTTGTTAACAGTATAACTCAAAATGTTATGAACGGATCTTCGAGAAAATTAAACAAGCTGTTAATAATATAAAAAGGCACAAATGATCAGATTTTGGAGTTTATACGAAGAAAATTATGGTTTCAGAGCCAATTTGAATTTATTGCTACCGTTGCTTCACTTGGCGGAGGTATGCGCTCTCAGAGTGCTCTAGTTAATGATGTAGTTGTAGTAGAAGTTTTACTAGCGCATCAGGAACACAATGTCTATATCGCGTTTAACAGATTCTCATGCGCCATTTGGATGCGTTTTAAATGGTCAATGAATTTTGTCTCGGCTTTTCTGCCCGGAAATCTCAGAGTGGTCACTGCGCTATTGACAGGAAAAAGGCGAAAGTTGAGCATCTCCCAACCCCGGGCACGGCTGAACGCTTTCGCTCAGCTACGCCGCACAGGGGAAGGAAACGAAATACAAGAAGGTAGAAGTCTAGCGGGAATAGGTCGGCTACCTCGATCGGCGGCCCACCTCACGAAACAGAAGGGGAAGTATTGAGAGCCTACCTAACTTTACAAAACTAACCTCGTCAGCAGGAATTGCGGCAAGCTGCAACATCTCCTGCGGGAAAGGTAGGCAGGGCAGGCAGGCAGGCGGGAGGCCCAAATATATAGTGGCAAGGAAAGGGCTCACTACAATATACCATTTAGGGCAATTATTAATGATGCCTGCCCACAACATTACTCTACCTCCACCTTGGTGGCGATGAACTCACTAATACAGTTTTACCTTTAACCCCAACCCGTTCTTTCGCAAAACACCAGGTCTATCCAGAGTGGCTCTGGTCTCATCTGCGAACATCTTATTTCATGTTTGTACGAGCCCATTTAACTCTCAGCTACATTTGCCGTTTTGTCAATGGTGGATTTTCTCAGGAGATGTTACTGCTGCAGTGGAACCTAACGTGCGGTTTCGAGTGGTTTTTGATATACTAGAAAGGCATGCACATGAAAAAATTGTATTGCTCGTCCTTGCGAGACACTTATTCACTTGGCTCTTAACTTCCCTTGTATCTCGTAAGGTCCTGACTTTCATTTTCTCCATATCATAACTTTGCGTTCAACTGGACAGATCATTCAAGAACCCTTGGACTGTCTTAACAAGGCAACCTAAATTCTTGCAATGGCAGCACATGAAAATCCTTTTTCAGTTTCGTTCACAATAAATGTGTTATCACTATCCGTAAGATCTTTAGCACGTCCCATGTTAAATTTTTCAAATTCTAAATATTAAGTCGACTTATCATATAAAACTGAACGTTTCGGGAATGCCTCCCATCTTCAGAAGTATAAAATATCAAATGTAAACTATCAAATTAAAATAATTCTTTTTATTTTCAAAATGTGGGGAGCTGGGGTATTATTCGTGGAAGGTCTAAAATGCAACTGAATGGAGCGAGCTTGGAGGGTCCCGATGTCGACGTCTGTGTAGTCTGAGGACGGTGGGTCAGGCTCCCCACATTTTGAAATTAAAAAGAATTATTTTAATTTCATAGGTTACATTTGATATTTTCTACTTTTGAAGATGGGAGACAGCCCACCTGGAGGAACAGAAAGGGAAAAAATAAAGAGACTACCTAACTTTACAAAACTAGTCTCATCAGCAGGAACTGCGGCCAGTTGCAACATCTTCTACGGAGAATTCACTTGGGACCCTTGGGTTCTCGAGGCCCAAATATATTGTGGCAGAGAAAGGGCCTGCAAGAATATACCCGTGAGGGCACTTCACAATAAAAGAAAAACAAATGTTGCCAAACAGCCCATGCACCGTGCTGCGCACTTCATTCGAGCATGAGACAGGTACTTTCGCTTAAAAATGCCTTAAAATAAAAAAATATTACCTGCCACTGTTATCTTTTGGGTCTACTGAAGTAGGGTAAGTGCTCCAATAATCATTCCCTAGGTAACTCTCATTTATCTTTACAGAAGATCCCTCAATATAAAATGTCTAATTGTGATGGTATTAGTGGAAATTGTGGTGACGTGATGTTCCAAAATAGTTTTTACATCAGAATTACGAAAAACTCGTGCGTCGAGATTATTGTTTATATCTTTTGCCCATGTAAATTTTTCACAGACCACAAACTATAAATAGAACAGTAAATGACAAAATAAAAACAGCTAGTTACAACGGTCTTATCAGAGCATGAGACAGCAAGCCTTTCCTCTCCGCGTAGAGTTAGACGAACATGTCACAAGCTTCCTTTATTGTACATTCGCAGGATGCGTGAACTTAACCCAAATTTCCAAGACGCATGAACGAAGCTAACTTCAAAGCTTCGTTTTCATTAGCAATACAACTCTTCGTTCATTATCACCTTTAATTATACGAGGCCATAGACGGTGCGGCACTCAGTGATAATGGAGTCCGGAAACGAATTTATAAAACACGGCGAGTTCACGTGATTGTATATTTCCTTGAACTTTGCATGGAATACCTGTCTAAATTAGCTTAAGCCGCCCTATACAGACTCTGCACCGGTGTTTCAACAAGGAAGTGGGTATACCTTCGTAGCATGGTATGACATGTGGAATGAAATCCTTTTCGACAGATATATTCGTCTGGATGATATCGAGCTGCGCCAAAGAAAATATTTCCCATGAGAATAAGATGTTGTTCACTGAAGCGAAACACTTTTATAATCATGGCATATAGTTCCAGAGGTTTTTACTCGATGACACCTTTGCTGTAAACCAAACAAATCAATAGCTGACGTCAAAGTAAACAGTGAAATATACCGTAGTGTCGTCGTATAGTGCGGTATGTAGGACACTTCAGATTTTTGTAGTGCGTACTACGCTTTTTGCCACGATTNTTCGTAGTGTTCCATGCCGCACTACGGCTTGTAGTGCGTAGTGCTACTTCGAAGTGCTAGTGCCCTATTTAGCATACGTGTCATGGAAACAATGTTGTTTGGATGAGATGGAAGCAAGGACTACTCAAAACTTGAGTAGTCCTTGGATGGAGGCTAAAATTTGAGGCGCAATCAGTGCCAGTTTGAATTTAGCAGAGCTAACAAGTTGTCCATAGCGACTGATTTCGTGAACTGGCTTTGCTGTTGCGAAAAAGAGTGCAAACACTGTCGGACAAAGGTGCGCTATGAAGTTTTCTTTCAGACTTGGACATAGCACGTCTGGAACTTTTAATTAGGTAAGCTCTTGGAAGACAACGTTGAATTCCAGTAAAGGGAGCGGTCAAATTGCCATTATCCTAAAACGGACAGGTTTGAAGGGGGCATAAATTATTATTATTAAATCACGCAAGACTGGCGACGTGGGAACGGAGAAACTCCTTGAGGTTGACAAACCTCCACGCAACCAACCCAGCGAGTGAAGAAAAAAATGAAAGAGAAGATCCAACATCACAGAATAGCTCTGTGTGCAGATAGCTTAAAGCTGCCAGTACCCGCACCAGCAAAGACAAAGCCATCAAGACCATTCCAAACATCCACACACGATGGGGGAAAAACGAACGAGAATACTGGCCCGTACGGCATCGTAACGGTTCCAAGGCAAACTCATGAAGAGCACCAGTTTATTATTATTAGATTCAGTGTTTAACCACCCTAGACGCAGCGAGGCGATTCAAGAGTGAAGCTCAACCGAAAATAATATTACGCTTTTCATCAGTAGGAATATTTTATCTCGGCATT
>LQNS02278145.1:16391066-16405553 GCA_001587735.2 Parhyale hawaiensis | reverse complement strand
GTATTTGACAAAGGAAGCGATAATGTAGGCGCGCGTTAGTCTCTGTAGGAAGCAGAGAACAAGTAGAGACACTGATCTTGGGATGACTGAATGCAAAATATTGGATTCGTGACTGTTTGGTGGTTATTGTGAGAATAGAAATGTGTATATATATATATATATATATACATTTCTATTCTCACAATAACCACCAAATCCAATATTTTGCATTCAGTCATCCCAAGATCAGTGTCTCTACTTGTTCTCTGCTTCCTACAGAGACTAACGCGCGCCTACATTATCGCTTCCTTTGTCAAATACTAGCTGCCGCCTATGGCATACANTGCTCTTGTAAATAGCAAATTATATTATATATATATATGTAACTTCGCTTGTCAGTGATTATCAGTAAATTATAATGACATTTGAGCTTCATAACACCATTAGTAATTTATAATAACATTTTGAGCTTCATAACATCTGTCTTACATGTGTTCAACTGTAGCCGTCACCTGTAGAGAGAGTTCAATCACTAATACCTTGTGTTTATGCAAGTTGAACCGGAATGCTAAGAAGAACAATACTGATTAGGAAAGTATTTTCAATTGATTAAGCTCAATTTATGCAGTGGTACCCTAAGCACCACTCTTGTGCTTCTTAGTGGAGTCTTCAACCCCACTAGCCTGAAACTCTGTAAGCTCTCACTGCTCAATAATAAAATAAAAAAATGATATAAGTCGTTGAAACTTAAAAATTAATTATTATGTCATTGAATCCCTATTTAAACGTAAGTCGAGAACGCTGATATCGTTGGAGCTCAGTCTCAGAAACACAGGACCGAAAAGAACCTGGATGCTACGTCACGATCAGGAAAAGGAACAATTCATACACAATACATTTAGATGAACTTGTACTCATGTAGCTGCCTGAACTTGGTGTGATGGGTACATTGCACTCGGTCTTAGGTCGTTGCATGCTTACAGGCTAAGCCGATCCAAGTTCAAGAAACCTTAGTTAATCGGATTCAATTGACTTTGTTATGTTGTGACGGAAGTATTAGCTATATTCATTATTCACACATAAGCAATCCCTCTGGACATTCCACGACAGTAGCCCGTTAGAGAGTCACACTTGTATACTGTGCGATCCGCTCGATCACCTCCCTGTCAGACAGAAGAATTTTTGCGGTACTAGGCTTTCTGATGCTGCATTTCCTTAGTGCAGACGCTGTAACTGAACTTATTCACAAATGGAGACAGTCGGTAGTTCGCCAAAAATTGTCGTATGAGTCTTTTGTTTCTGACACCATAATAAATAGCTCTGACAATCTGTTTTCCACTAGCACCAGTGGGCATCTAGTTGCAGCACGAAGTAGTGCATGCGCATTTGCGAGTTGGGTAGGCTATACAGTTGAACTAAGTTTACCTTTACCTCTTGCATTTCATGAAATGATTCACTATTAGCTACACAGCGCGCCCGAAGATGACATAATAACCGTAATAACACTTCTGAGCAAAATGCACACCCTTCACAGAAAATTCCAGCAGTACGGGTGGAGGAGAGGATGTTCTTTACTGTAGACGCTCTCGATTGCATTCCCTTCAGAAGTCAAAGGATAAGCCACCCGATGGATGGCTTTGTAAGGCTCGTCTCTCTTTATGCCATGGTGAGCCACGTTCCAACGCAATGTCATGCTTTACCTTAGCCTTAGGCCTTCGTTAAATCTTTTTTCGGTGCCCGATCTTCTTCCACTTTTCACATTTCACATTTTTTGAAATTCTTCCCAGACTCGCTGCATGAATAAACATTGGTGGAATGTGGGAATACCCTACCGCGCGTGAACGGGTTCCATTCCACATTGCTCTACCTCTCTTTGGATCGTAGATAATATTTTGTGGAGCGAGCCTTCCAATGATATTATTATATTAATAAAATAATCTCATTAAAGATGAAATTGGTCGAAGTTCTTTAATTAGATTGGCACATAATCTTGGTTTGGCCATAAATTTTATTTGCTTTTTCTATATATATATATATTTTTTTAATCGCAATTAGCTACAAATAAGTAGCTGAGTTCATCCTTTTCGTTTACCATACGAATCTTATAATCCATAATTTCACTTCTTTACATTACAAGCATACGAATTTTTGGGCAAATTACTACAACCATAACGCTAACAAATAGAGACGTGACCTCAGACGCGACACCTCAAGTGCTGGTAACCAAAAACCTCGTATACAAAATACTATAACACAAGCAGCTGTAATTTAGGGTCCTCAAGTCGTCCCTCACCTGACATTCGTTATAGAATGAGCGGAGGGAACTGTAATGAATGAGCGTTATTGTTGCAGGCCTCGCTAATTCTTTCGTAAAACTCACTAATTAAGGCGACTTGTCATCAAGTGCGCGAATTGGTCCGTAATGAACTCATCAAGCAGCATCATGGGCAGAGAAAAATAGCAAATTTTGTAGGGAGGGTCGATTAATTTCAGGTTTTTGTTACTGTGGTTGCGTGCAGAGCGTGAAATTTCAAGCGGTGACTTGAAATTGCCTGTTACGACTGTCGTATTGAACCATCCCTGCGGCGTTATTTATTTAGAAAATATACATAGACGTTTTTTGGAGTTCGTATATTTAGACTGTGAGGTTCAACACTTCTCTGGTGGCGTAGCGTATGCAACTGGCAAATTACGTTACTCTTACGAAAAAGACAGTATTACGGTATGTCAGGGATCAAAGGGTTCACATGGTGGAACAGAAGGGAAATTTGTGTCCATGTTGACTGTTAGCGCTCTAGTCTGACAGGTCATCACGCCAGAACTCCCGCTGAAGCCGTTGTTGTGTTGGAAAATATCATTTTTGCATTGTTGATCTATCATCTCACGCTAATGAACGGAAAATATCATTTTTGCATTGTTGATCTGTCATCTCACGCTAATGAACGGTAACCATCTCCACTCACGCTGCTATTCTTAAGCTTCTTGTTCCCCCATGCATGATATCGCATACTATTAATTAACCTGATGTGACCATAAGAATTATAGTCTAAACTGTGTTAACCGCTGTATTGCAGGTCAATATTTTATTAATTTGTGAAGTAAGCTAAATCTTACGAAAGTGAAAATTTGTGCCCTGAAAACCACAGTTAGGTACGCAAAGTAACCAAATTTTACTTCAATACATGTAATATCTTAGAACTTTTAAGTTGGTTTCTATTTTAAACCTATTTTAACTGTCGGTTACTTTACTGCAGGTTTCAGAAAATGTAGATTTAGAGTCCTAAAATAGTGTTTCAACATCATAGTTTAATTTAATTTGAAATTGACCCCATCAGCAATACTATGTATAAACATAATGAATGACTTTATAAGTTATGCGTTTAAGAAACAAGTTATTTGTAGACATAAACTCAATTCTTTGAAATTACGTTAACCAGTCTTTTGTGTAGCCAACTGAGGAAGCCAGTCTTTGAACTTTATATGATGAGACTGTAGCAGCAATATCACTAAGTTTCAGCCTAAGATTGTCTTTCGGTGTAAATTAAACTCTTTCTTCATAAACCCCTTTTCAAAACTGAGCATAGCTATTAAATGAGATTAAGGTCGGAGGAGCAGGGTGGCCACGTCGTAAAACGCCCTCCTCTGATTTCCCGAGTCCGAAAGAATGAAGAGGTAACCCTTCGCTGAATAGGATGGAGCATTGTCGTATATGAAATTCATTTGATGGCGACGTGACAATGGTAAGCTATTATGTCAAGTGACAAATGTTCATTCAGAAACTCCATATAAGTTTGACTGACGACAGGCTTGCCGTTCCTTGCCAGTCCAATATAGACATTGCATGGGGCTTGTCTGGACAAATTAGCCACGCCAGTTTTGTTAAACATGGCAGCATTGATGCTGTTTGGATGCTTGCTGACTGCTTTGCATATTTTTCAAATGCCACGAGGTGGAAGATTTCTTCTCGTGTTCTTATTTTTTTGTGTGGTATTTGAGTTCTCCACGTATGAAGACAAAGTTCTTCTATAGGTCCGTATCTCCATGGCTAGATCTCTAAAAAAAAACTTTCTGCTAGGACCTGCAACAATTCGCTTCTTATTGGTAGCCCTCAAGCGTCCTTTTCTTGGCAATTTCAGAGGTCTGCGCTAAAGCAATTCACAGCTAAAACTTGTTCACAGTGCAGGAAAACTCCCACAATATTGCATGAATTCTAGAAAAATTTTTTTACTTTACGTGCCTTGTTGTTGTTTTTGGGGCACCAACTATGATTTATGTGAGATTTACATTACTTAGGAAAAAAACAAAACCTTGACCTGCAACAAAGCGATTTGCACAATTTAGACGCCATTCTAAAGTTCACTATGTAGTCAGCTTAGCTTGTGTCATTCCTACTTCAGACTCCGTTGTAGACCTTCCTCATTTCTTTCGCACCTCAAATACTTTGGCTCCTTAATAAATTTTTCTCCTTTTGTATCACCCGTTTCCGCACTCCATATATTTATATTTTTTTTACGAAATTTCCTCCTTTTTATGGTATTCACGGCTGCACTCCAAATTTCAAATTTTTCAGTAAGGCTTTCGCCTTCTTTTATCATCTGTAGCCTCGCCCCAAATACTTTGGCTACAGCATAGCCTTCTCCTTTTTTGAATCATCTATGTTCGTACCCTGAATAAATTGGCTCTGTGACAAGCTTTTCCCTCTCTGTATTTGTCCACCACTGCACAATTCATATTTCAGACATTGGAAAGCTTTGTCCTCGCTATAAATATCATCAATGGCTGCACCATTCATATTTTTATCATCAATCATAAACCTTTTCTCTGCAGCATCCAAATCAACTTCACTCATGTTTTAGGCTTCGTACAACTCTTTCTCTGTCATACATGGCCACACCATTCAAATTTTAAGCTTCGTCACAAAACTGTGTGTTTGTCTATCCGTGGCTGCACTCTACATATTCTAAAATCCCGTTACAAAGCCTGCTCCATTTATTTCTTTCCTGGCCGCACTATTCATACTTACCGCATTGGTGTAAAGTTTTTCTTATCAACGTCTTTACAAAGAGCAGAGCAGATTTTTCGACTGCCCTGAGTCATTATCTGGCTGTAGCCAGACTGCCCTGAGCTCGAGTTTTAATGCGCAGCAAATCGTTGCTAATGTTCCTTGAGGGACTCTCAATTGCATCGAGTGCCATTTTTCATTGAGCTAATTAAGGTCAAAATGAACCCGAAGCCTCCTTAAAATTCCAAGCTATGTGACTTCAGAATAGCTTTCTTTTTGCTGCTAACAGCGGAGACCCAAGCAAATTTTTTGCTGCAGAGTCTGCTTTGTTTTTAAAATGCAAGGCAAGAGTGCGTTGTTTTAGCTTAAAGCGAGGATGGTGCTCTTGAGGGGTCAAGTTTTGTTTCTTGCAAAAAATGGTCCAGTCGCAATCTGAGTGCTTCATAAAAGTGGACCTATTTTTTTGCGTTTAGGGAATAATGTCCGAGAATGATGTGAGATTACATACATGTGCAATAGTCCATGCCCTAGGGGGGCGTCTGTGTACATTTCTCTTTCACGGCTCTACCATGTGTTTTTCTATTCCATATGATAAGGACATTAAAAAAAAAATTGGGTAGAACTTTCGCAACTGGTACATTTTTGAGAGGGGGCATGGGGGAGGTGCCCAAATTTATCCATTGTGGACTGGTTGTTCTGAAACTTGCTCAGAATATGTATTTTTCAAAAGAAACGTATGTTGTTCATGCGACTTTTTTATTTGGGCCATAGTTTTTGAGATACTGGGATTATACATAAATATATATGTATATTTTGGAAATTTCGAATGAATAGAACTCAATGAGTTTTCATGCTAGAATAAAAACAATGACAGTTTTGGAATCCTTGAAACATTCCTAAAAAACCTATAGAGATAGATTTTCCATTTTTGCCCTCGTAATATTTTTTGATCACAGCTGGATTCTCCATTTTCTATTACGTTGTGATCGCTAACTAAAGTATAACAAAAAAAAATTAAGGGATTCGGTTTTGAGCTGTGATAAAAAAAAATATTATGAGAGCAAAAATGAAGAATCCAGCTATATGTTTTTGTTAGGAATGGACCATGGAATCCAAAACTGTCATTGTTTTTATTCTAGCATGAAAACTCATTGAGTTCTATTCGTTTGAAATTGCCGAAATATACATATATATATTTATGTATAAACCCCGGTATCTCAAAAACTAAGACTTAAATCAAAAAAAGTTGTGGGCACAAAATATATTTCTTTCTCAAAATTACATACTCTGAGCATTTCAGACCAATCAGTCCAGAATTGATAATTTTGGGCCCCCATGCCCCCCTCAAAAATGTACCAGTTGCGAAAGTTCTACACAACTTTTTTTTAATGTCCTCATCATATGGAATAGGAAAATACATGGTAGAGCCGTCACCCCAGTAGATCCTGGACTACAATCCTATATTCGTTTTTTAAACGATTGAAATATTTATCTGTGAGAAGCACTAGACACTGAGATGAGCTCTGCATTGAAAAAAATTCCACGCACAAGTCCTAGACGCAGAGCAGTATAGCGTGATATCAAAATTTGCATGCACTTTAGTGAATTTATGCACTTAGAGGCATTCACGTACTTGGGTGCATTCATGTAGTGATTAAACCAATGCCATAATAACTAGGTTCGTTTAATATAAATTCAGTGCGCCTTAGCAATAAATACACATTCATCAACTGACCCTGGCCCTCAGTGCACTTTTCACTGTCATGTGTCAATGTATTCAGAACATTTTAGTTTGTGTAAAGGCAACATGTTTTAAAAACCGGTGAATTATCGCTGAGGAGGTATCGTGCATGGGTCGAAGACACTGAGGTTCGGTTAATTAGCTTCGCTCATTCGATTAACGTTACTTGAAGTAGCTCCTTCACCGAGGGATCCCACAAATTATTTTGCTTTAGTTATGCCTTCTCGACATCTTTTAGTGCTCATAATTTCCTTCCTTCATTTTTTTTTTAACGTGAAACTATTTTCGTTCATCCTCTGCTATCCCGACTTGCTGTTTTCAAGCCCAGTGATCTTTACTGTGTCTACTCCACAATTTTGTAAGTACTACGTGTCTTTTCCTGTTCCTTTCATGTAGTAGCTTTGTAGTAGCAAACTAAGTCAAAAATTACTTACAATATACATAATATGACTATCCACAGATATAGAGCTGGATTGCTTAGCAGGGTGCATTGAAAAGTAAGTTCAGTTGTTGAGATGTACTGAGAGTCTTGAATGCGCTTATCTACTCGCACGTTTTGTATATATATGCACGTAATTTACAGCATTTCGTACCAATGCTTTCACTGTGCGAGTTATCTTTACATGTTTACCTTAAGTTACCTACAACTATTACAATGTGGTACTTCCCTTTTTCCATGTCTCCTCGCTCACGTTCTCACTTGTGAAAGTTTATATAGGCACATGCGTTTTCGCACTTCTTGCATAGGTAAAATAAAATTATTTGAGGCTAAAATAGAAAGTTAATTCTATTAATTTGATTATAATTTCATTGTTTGCTGCAAGGGAGCAATGTAATAGTCATGTAGCCTAAATTAGTTTTATATGGACTATAATAATTTATTAATGACGGTGCATGTGTAGTGCCATTCTATTAAAAGAAGATTTTATTTCGATTTTATTAATTTAACCAACCTATATTGTTTAATAGGTTTGATAGGTTTATTACACACACACATTTTATGCATTACAAATATTTGGTAAAGTAGTAATAATATTCCCCACCCCTGCGGATGTGATTACTCCGCTGCAAAACTGTTATTTTGTTAGACTTCCTTTTTAGGATCATCAATCTATGGAAATGAATGACAGTGTACAATCACATTTCTATAACTTTTTTACAACTGAAATTCAAATCATTCAAGTCATAATTTCACCATTCGTTCCCTCTTTCAACGAAGACAAGCTGCTTCTTGCAATGTGAGCATCCCTTGCGTACCGTTATTGCTGTTCACGTTATGAATTACGGTAGGTACTTGGCCACTACCTGCCGTACCCTTAAGCTGCAGGGTCACTGAGTATGTAGGGCGTCACTATAGGACAGGTCTTCTCCTTGGTTCCCCTTCACAATCTTCTGCAGGAACGCATGCTGATCAGTGTAGTCTTCCTGTTTGTATACGAAATTGTAAGATCCTAGCTACCAACTCCTAGACAGTTGCCCTGTGAGTTGTAGAGTCGCTTTATATTTTGCTACTAAAACCTCCGCTAAATTATACTCTGTGTCTTTCCTCTGGGCATCAGTAGAATATAGCTTGTTCCTATACATTATTCTTTTTTTATTACCTCCGCAAAGGAGGTTATGTTTTCGTCACGTTTGTCTCTCTGTCTGTCACCAAGATAACTCAAAAAGTTATGAACCTATTTAGATGAATTTTATAGGGATTGTTAGGTATGTTAAGAGAAACAGATGATTAACTTTTGGTCAAGATATGTCCATCCGTTTGTTTGTTTGTTTGTTTGGCTGCCACATTTTTCTCCATGTCATAACTCAAAAAGCTATGAATGGATTTTGTTGAAATTAACATGAGTTGTTAGGTATATAACAAAGAGTAAATGACCAAATTTTGGTAATGATCTGTGTGTTCGTTTGTTTGTTTGTTTGTCATTGTTTTTAATTTTATGCATGTTAGAACAATAACTCAAAAAAAATTATGAATGGATCTTTATGAAATTTATGGGAATTGTCAGTAATATTAGAAGACATAAATGATTAAAATTTAGTGCAGATCAGTGTGTTCGTTTGCATGTTTGACTCATGTTTGTCATTACGTTTGTTAACAGTAAAACTCAAAAAGTTATGAACGGATCTTCAAGAAAATTGCACAAGCTATTATTGCTATCAAAAGGCACAAATGATTAGATTTTGGAGTTTAAACAAAAAAATCTTATGGTTTCAGAGTCAACTTGAATTTTTTGTTACCGTTGCCTCACTTGGCGGAAGTATGCGCTCTCAGAGTGCTCTATTTTTTTTCATTTAGATAACTATATAACTTGTTTCGGTAAGTCAAAGGACAAAGAAGAAATGCATTTAGGTTTTGTTGGATAGTTTTAGTTTTAGAATATTAAAACTTTATCCGTTAGAAAACCATCAGATTTACTATCTTAAAATAAGTTATTAACCCTTTTCTAATATTATTGTTTTGTTTCGAGGAAGCTTTCCGCTAATGAAGGACTGCTAGTTCGAAATGCTCAGCTTTATTCTTTGATAGCTGTCTTGTTCTAATGAATGTCTTTCCTCCCAGGGAGCGTAAGATGGGCCTTAGGGTGAGGACAGTTAGGTTCGCCCATCCTATGTTATGGGGAGCAGCGCCCCCAGGTGGTTGTTTAGATTACCTTGGCCATTAGCTAGGCTTTCAGGATTTGTTTTCTGCGCCCATTTAGCTTCATACCAATTTCATACTCCTGCTGATCTTACTTTCATCTGTTCTTACTCTTCTTCCCAACTTGCTGTTGTCATGCGCGTTGATCTTGTGTGGGAACACCCTTGTGCTTAACTTCCACGTTTTTATCGTCATACTATTTATCCCTCCTTTTTCCTCTATGACATCGTCTTCGTGCGGAAACAAAGGCTTATAATAGATATCATTAGGGATATCTAATGTCTTATTTTAAATTGCAATTACTCGTACGATCATTCCTCATGAACTCAAATAAGGTCTGAAATATCCCATTGTGAACGACTAAGGTTCGGCAGAAAAAATTTGTACTGGTACCCCAACATATATGATGAACATGTGCAAAACATTTTTGTCGAAATTCCGAAGGGTTTTTGTGCTGTAGCTCTTCACAGTAGGGTGGAATACCCCGTTTTTGACCCTCGCGCATTGCGCATGTTTAAGAACAGCCATATTTGGATGCCAATATCTTGGGAGCGAAATGAGTTGTGCGCTTGAAAAGTGGTGCAGTATGTAATTAGCACCCAAGCTTTCAAGATCTACCCTCACAAAAGTTCCATCACCTCTAGTTTTTTAGATAAAGGCCTTATAAATAGGTAGGTGGTTTTGTTATGAGTGAAAATGAAAATTTCAGTTTTCTGGTTGCAACTGTCATACTACAGTAAATCATATTATTATGAGTAGAAAGTTGTTGTGCAGTATTAAAATCATAAATTTGGAGTAAGATGGTTAAAAAAAAAGGCTCAGGCTGAAGAAAATTATAAGTTTACACTCATTTTTAACAGCCAAAATCATAGCGTAGTCATTTACAGAGGACAGCCATTTTTTCCCTACGTAATTGTACACATATGCTTATTGTTTGTTCATAAAATTAGATTGTGTTCTTACCTCTTTCATGTGTAAATAATTTTATGAAATATAGGAGTTTGTTATCCCCCTAACAGCGTGCGTGACTATCTTTTTGTCAGAAATCCAGAAAGTGTTAGGTATTTCTACTTTGAACACATATATTTGATGGCATCGACAATAAAGTGAGTCAGTTTATCCAAAAATGTACTTAAAATTGAGTTCATAACCCAAATGATGATGGCAGTTTCTTCTAAAGTGATTCAGTGTCATGATCAGCAAGCTTACGTACAAGACCTTGCGCTCGGGCCCTGAAGCTCTGGTGCAGACGCAATACATATGATGTTCTGAAATGAAATCCAACAGGTATGCTGACGAGCAGAAGGCAGCCATGACAGAAGTCCCGTTTTAATATGTTACATGAAGTTCACAAAGACATCACAGTTTTCGTCTGACTCATCTCAGTAAACTCCAGGAAACTCTTTCTGAAGAAGAGGCAATTGTCATGTTAGACTTTGCTGACAATTGTAGTTTTGTGGTGCAGAATAAAATACAAAGTTCCCACTGGACCTACGTTCAAGCAGCACTTCACCCTTTTGTAATCTATTACAAATCAACAGGTAGCTACGCTTCAGCACTCCCAATCTGTGAGCTATCAGATTATCTTAAGCCTAATACCACAACTGTCTATGCCTTCATTACCCCTGTGGTTATATATATATATATATATATATATATATATATATATAACCACAGGGGTAATGAAGGCATAGACAGTTGTGGTATTAGGCTTAAGATAATCTGATAGCTCACAGATTGGGAATCCGAATTTCCATTCATCAAACTCTTTTAGCCTACTCCCTTCAGCATTGGAGCAGCGAAACCATATAAAAGCTATGAAAAATTTTCATCCATTCTGCCTGGATGCAGAATGGATTTTTTTTTTACAATGTCGCATGGTAAGAGTCAGCGTGATGGCAGGGGTGGAATGGTGAAACACTTGGTCTGACAAGCAAGCCTTCAGGCAACTACAGACGGACGCATCCTTACTGCTCCTCAAATGTATGACTGATGCTGTGAAAATACTCCCTGAGTCAAATTTTTCTATGCGTCAGTGGTGAATATCAACCAAAATGAGAAAGACTTTGACTTGCCAGCACAATTCGAAAATGCACACAAAGTAAAAGGCACATGGTCCCACCATTGTTTCATCCGAATTCTAACAGCCTGATAGAAATGAAAAGGATCTCTGCTGCTGATCATTTTAATGTTGTAGTCGAAGAACAACAAGTTGTGAATGATGCTGAATTACAGCCGGGAAAGCATGTTGCGTGCATTTATGACAAGGATTGATTTGTGGGCTGCATCGTTGACTGGTCATATGAAAACTGTGATGTCTGTCAACTTCATGAAACATTCTAAGACTGGACTTTTCTCCTGGCCTCCTTCGATTCATCAGAATACCTGTTGGATTCCATTTCAGAAGATCATATGCATTGTGTCTGCACCAGAGTTTCAGGGGCCAAGCACAAGGTTTTCTAATCTAGCTGACCATTACTCTGAATCAGAAGAAGCTGCTTTCATTTGGGCAATGGACTCAATTTTATACATATTTTTGAATCAACTGACTTACTCTATTGTGGATGCCATCAAATCTACAAGCTCCGAGTAGAAATACCTCACATTTTCTGCATTTCTGACAAACAAGTAATTATTAACAAGCAAACTGTCATGGGGATAAAAACGCCTACATTTCATAAAACTGTTTTCATACGAAAGAGGTAAGAACAGAATCTGATTTTGTGACCAAACGATAAGCATATGTGTAAAATTATGTAGGAAAAATGGCTGCCCTAGGTAACATGAACGCTTTGATTTTGCCTGTTAAAGAATAGTCTAAAATTGCATTTTTTTAGTCTGAGCCATCTATGAAGCTCCCTTACTCCAAATTTATGTTTTCAATGCTGTCCAAAATCTTTCTTCAGGTAGTCATGACCTAAATAGAACTAACTTGGCCCCAATATCCAGTTGTGATTTGTTGTTGCATTACAGTTGCAACCAGAAAATTGAAATTTTCATTGTCACCCTAAACAAAACCACCTACCTATTTGGAGGCATATATCTGAAAAACTAGAGAAGATAGAGCTTTTCTGAGAGCAGATTCTGAAAGCCTGGGTGCTAATTACATACCTCACCACTTTTAAACCTCACAACTTATTTCGTTCCCAAGAAATTGGCATCCAAATATGGCTGTTCTTTAACATGCGTAATTCGCAAGGGTCAAAATCGGGTATGCCACCCTATACTATGCTGTGGAGAGCTACGGCACAAAAAAACTTTCGAATTTTGACAAAATATTTTCCACATGTTCACCGTATAAGTTGGAGTACCAGTCAAAATTTTTTCAGCCAGATTTGAGTCGTTCACCATGGGACCTCTGGTTGAGTTCATATGGAATGACCCTGTAGTCAACTTGATGGCAAGACAAAACTTTATCGACACTTGATGTACTTTATTGTATAGTAGAAGCGCTTCTACCATTGTCGATGCACTGCCTTTGCCCGATTGATACTCCAGCAGAAAGGAGTAACTGAAGCTATTCCAATTTGGCAAAGTTTTATGTTCTCCTTCTGTGTTGCCGAAACGAAGGTATCCTACAATATAGCTAGAGCACTCTGAGGGCGTATACCTCCGCAAAGCAACGGTAACGAAATCATGAAACCATGATTTTCTTTGCATTAAGACCTAAATCTAATTATTTGTGCCTTTTGATTGTATTTACAGGTTCTGCAGTTGTCTTAAACATACGTTCAAAACATTTGAGTTATGCTACTACCAACATGATGACAAACATAAGTCAAACACGCAAACGGACCAACAGATCTGCACGAAAATTTAATCATCTATCTGTATCTTTCAATACTAGAAATAACTCCAGTAAATTTCATAACTTTTTGAGTTATTGTGCTTTCATGCATAAAATCAATCACAGCGACAAAAAAAACGAACGAACAGATGATCACAAAAATTTGGTCATTTACTCTTGGTAAAAAACCTAACAACTCATGTAAATTTCATAAAATCCGTCCATAATGTTTTAGTTATAACACTAAGAAAAATAGGCAGGTAAACACACAGATATACGGATACCCACCAAAAGTCTATCATCTGTTACTGTCAATATGTCTAAAAATCCCTGTAAAGATCCGTTTATACCCTTTTCAATTATTTATGCTGACGACAAATAGACAGACAGATAAACACGACAAAAACATAGCCTCTTCAGCGGAGGAAATAAAACATAGTTTTGATCATTGCTTGGCTCTACGTTCCGATGTAAAGAGGCAGATAGGATAGGACAGACAAAAAAGCCAGATAGATAAAAAAAAAACAGATAGACAAACTCTGGCACAAACATGACTAGGTACCTTAGCAACTGTAAATACATATCAAGCTATCCCACATATTTATCTATTAAACGAACATGATTTATTCCGCCTACAGCTAAAAGCTCAATAAAGCGAGCAGTTTTTTGACTAGGAGTAAATACTTCATTATTAATATAACTGATTCCGGTAATGCAGCAAAGTAATCCTATACCGGGTATCATAATCTAACGGAAAGCAAGAAGGCAGCAAAAGCCAATTATTAACTACCATAACTATAGACCTGTCTCCCTAACGAGCCACGTAGTGAAGACGTTTGAAAGGGTCTTTAGGAAACACCTTGTGCATCATTTGGAGAGCAATAACCTGCTTACGTCAAATCAACACTTGTTTCGCAATAAACGTTCAACCACCTCGCAGTTGTTTGAGCATTTTGACTCTATTCTAGGCCTACTATGCCAAGGTAAAAATGTGGACGTAATATACTTAGATTTTGCCAAAGCCTTCGATATAGTGGATCATGAAATATTATTACTCAAACTCTTCAACATGGGCATCCGTGGAAAATGTCTAAGATGGATCGAAGCTTTCCTAAAAAAAACCGAACCGAAAGTGTAATTATAAATAATAAAGTGTCCAAACGACAGCCGGTGCTCAGTGGAGTCCCACAAGGCACCGTACTTCGTCCAATACTCTTCTTCATCATGATAAATGATATGGGGCACCAATGCAAGTTTGCCATTCCGTCATCGTTCGCTGATGACACACGGATATTAGCAGCGGTACAATCAGCGGCAGACGTACGGAATGTGCAACTAGA
>LQNS02278145.1:16379125-16390449 GCA_001587735.2 Parhyale hawaiensis | reverse complement strand
GTCACATCCGAAATGTCACCGGTACAGAGACTGTGAAATTTAAAAACTTACTGGACGCATACTTACTGAAAGTGCCAGATAAACCTGCTGTAAGCGGCTACGTGAACTGTGGGGATAATTCGTTGTTAGCCATCCCGCTGGTCACGGACTGCAGCATCACCTCTGCGCAAGATGGGTTGCCTGCATAACGCCACCTGGACCTTGTCCGAAGTATCATCAAGTAATCAAGTAAGTATAACTTTGAAAAGACTCCAATAATTGAGTAGCAAACATATTGGAGCATAGTATTCTTTTAATCGTTCAACTAAATAACCTGAATTTTGTGTTAATGTGTACAAACAGAGGTAGGCGTCCCGTACAAATGTTCGCGAATTTGTTCGAACGGGCTAAATCCCCGATTTGGGTTCCGAGGTTCAAATTTCGGACCGACGTCGCAAAAGATTCTGACTTCCAGGTTCGGAACGTCTGTTTTTCGCGATTCCCAACCTCCGAATCCCGGGAAAATTTCGAAAAAAATGAAGACTACCAAACGTTAGTTTTCAACTTTTCCGCGGCATACAGGTGCGGCTGGTGACTCCTATGTTTCTGTAACTACTAGAGACGCCTTTGATCAGTAACATTGTGTTTCACTTTTCTCTACCTCTATTTCAGTATGGGCGTGTTACTGTGCGTCTCAAATGACCACTGTTTGAAATGGGTTCGATATGCAAGCCCGTACGTGTGACTGTGTGTGCAATAATGCGAAACAAAGACTACTTGTACTGCTGCCTGGACTGCCCTTCTTTGAACTTTGAAATACACAGACTAGAGGTGGACCGAATGTCTGTATGTTAACATTCGCAAGTGCGAATATAGCCCATGGCCAATCCTATGCCCCCTGAGGGGTGCATTTTAATTGAATTCTCGAGTCTGGATTCTGGACTCAAGAGTAGCCTATTCGAAATTCGAATTCATTGAAAGAATTCAGACATAGAAAATTTGGTACGTGAGTAAGAGACGATTACAATGATGTATCTGCATAGCCGCTTTTTGGGCAAACATGAAAACCAGGTCTAATACAATTGCTGTACATATTCTTTAAAACGGTTTTTAAATACATTGTCAGAAATTGGGTCTAATAAATACAAAGGAATTCTATTGAGAAGCAATGCAATTTGAAAAACTGTTAAGCGTTTTTCAATGTCAACTCGCACATTAGGAAGATTGAGAACAGAACGTCTCATTTCATAATTTTGTTGGGGAATAAGTGGACTGAAATGCTTTTCAAATGCTTCGGGATGATTATTTAACGCAAATCAAAAAAAAAATTTAAGTAAGGAATGGTTGTGGACATCCTGAAATTGCAACATTTTCAGAGTAGAGTACATATCACTGTAGTTCATTGGAGGAATATTGTTAGCGTTACGTTTGACGCGAAGTATTCGCCTAAGTATATTGTTCAATATTACCTCAAGTTTATGAATATAACAACGTGGGACTCCACCTCAGATGATGATATCCTGGACCAACACTGAATGAGCTAATGAGAAACAAAAAATTTTTAGTGATTCTCCATCAACAAGTTAGATAGTGCATAGATTATACCAAGAACTCTGCTCTGCTTACGCCCTACTTCCTCGATGTGGACATTGAAATTCAACAGCTCATTCAAAGTCAATCCAAGATACCTTATCTGAAACACCAACTTTAGTTGATAATTATTAAAGAAGATAGATGGCAGCTGTGGGTGAGTAGATGGAGAGAACAGCATTGATTTGGTTTTATTTTCGTGGGCTGTTAATCTATTTTAAATTAACCATTCGAGCAATACAAATATGAGAAATTTTGTAAATCGCCGATAGCAACCTGAAAATTAGAACTATTGATGTAAAAAACAGCATCATCCGCATACAATACACAGTTGATGCCAAGGCTAGTTATATCATTGATAAAAACATTGAAAAGTACCGGACCTAGAATGCTTCCTTGGTGAACACCTGAAGTAATTGGTAATGTGTGAGATTTGGCATCATTACAGAGCACATATTGGTCCCTATTAGACAGGTAACTTTTTATCAGTGCATTTGCAGCGTTCCGAACGCCATAATGATCGAGTATTTTAGTAGAAGAGTTTTATGTACGCTATCGAACGCCTTCCTGAGATTAACGAAGAGACATATGCCATATGTTCTATCATGGAAGCACCTCAGGTCAGTTACAAGATGAAATATAGCTAGCATTGTATTAGATTTTGTTCGAAAATCAAGCTGCTTACTACTTATTATGTTGTGCGATGAAAGAAAATTTGATAATCTAGAGTGAATACTGTTTTCAGAAATTTTGTTTAAGATAGACAAGGTAGATATAAGTCTATAATTAGATACATCACTTGAACTACCGGACTTAAAGATAGGAATTGCACGGGCATGCTTAAAAATATTAGTGTAAACACAGGTCTCTAAACACAAGTTGAAAATGTAACGTAAAGGATTAGCAATGTGATGCATGACTTTAAATAGTAATATTGGTTGGATTTCATAACGATTACAACGCTTATTACTAAACAATTTGAGAATATTAAATATTTCGTCGGGACAAGTTGGATCAAAAACGCAGTCAGTATCAACATAATTTGTATTAATAGAAAAATTCCCTTGTTTTGAAAGTAGAGCTTCAACGGGTGATGTTGCGACAGAAGTAAAATGAGCATTAATGGATTGTCAGATTGTTCATCCGTGAGAACATTACCATTCTATAGCATTGAGAAATATTGATTTAGGTTTAGTTTTTCGATCGAGCATATCATTCAGGACCTACCACAACTTGCTAGAAGAATATTGAAAGCCTATAATTTTATTTTTATAGAGGCATTCTTTGCATTTATGGATTAACTTATTCAACACATTCCTGAATGAAGTGAAGGAAACTTTCTCTGTTACACCGCGTTTTACCATCCTAAGCAATCGGAATTTTTTCTAACTACATATTTGAGATCACGGAAAACCATTCGGGCTTCTTAAATTTGGGCTTGATTTTAACCTGAACTAACGGGAAACACTTGTAATACATTGACTATATATGCATATGCAGCTCTTGTCTGGCAAGATCAGGAGAGGAATGTTTGTATATATCTACAATGGACGACTGCCTCATTCTGCTGAGGAAGCTATTTTGCTTATCAACATTGTACGTCTGCCTACATAGTCAGCAAGGTGGAGTAGTAGTTCATGGGCGCGGCCTCATACAATACGTAGGTCGGCATCTAAACTGAAACGTTAGCATCGATAACGTCTGATGAGCAATTAGTCCTAGGACTGAAATTCAGCCAAATTTGATCTATGTAATGAACACTTTGGGGATTGGATTATTAGGAGAGAATTTTGTATAGGCTTGGTGATAGCAGGAAAAAATCCAAATGAACTCATGTAGTGTATGAATAAAATAATCAATTGAGGATGATCCAAGCGCTGCTGTAACCGTTTAAGAAATACTAAAATACTCGGCTGTCTGAGGTTTACCTCGCCACAGATTTGAAGAACTATTCGCAACGTTACTGGAGACATTTGCAAAGACATTTGACTAGACTGTGAAAGCTGAAAACATTTGAGTACAGTGCAGCACAAACCAGTGCGTGTTGGTTTCCCTGTTGGGGATACGTTCAAGTTGACTTTACCTGTACTCAAGAACATGTTACAAAACCTGTCTACTTACATGCTACGGGTATACGTCCCTTGTTTTTCCCTCTCTTATATACCTTTCGTTGTGAAAACGAAGGCTTAAACTATTCAATATACCCGTCATAATATACAAAATATTTAAAATGTGGGTCATGCTTAATAGGATCCCCATCACTATTTCGTAATAGGATGCTTTTCTTTTTTTCTATTCACTTCAGCTTCTATCATACCTCATATATTTTTACCTATCACGCTAATTTATTTTAAACTAGCAGCCGGAACGTCACTTTCTGTAGTCTGAATGTTCTCATAATATGCCGTTGTTTGAAGCTCTGTTTGGACGAACTCATCCTGTCTTCCTGTCTGATGAAGTCTGGGCATTACAGCTTTGCTGGCAGATGTAACTTTACACGCTCGATGCACCATAATTCTTTATTATGGTGTAATATATGGTAACCTTAAAGTCGCTCTAATTGCTTAACATTCCTGTACATAAATGATAGTCTCTTACAGTGATACAGGAGCTAAATTCGTTATAGTTCTCGCGTCAAAGTTAAATTGCATTTCTCTTACACGATTTTTTTAGCCGTTCTACAGTGTCACAGCTCACTCTCATCTTGGAGATAAACTCATTACTCAAAGCGAAATGAAATTCTTTTAGCAAATAACACGTGTGAGCTGATGGGCATAGGAGATGAGGCTGTGGCACATCAGAGTGCATCATTTCGGAGAGTAATTTACATAGTAGAGAAAACGAAGTGCTTGTTCTCTGCAAACAGGGAGCACATCTAGTGATGAGCGTGTGGTGAGAACCGGGCCATATAACGATGTTTCTTTCTAAACGGGAGTCTGTAGTGTTACGTCTGTCTGAAGTGAAGAAAAGATAATATCTTGGTGCCCGCAAAGGGACGCTCGAAAATGTTTCTCCAGTTGCGTGGAGCATTAACTTTTTTAGAGTGAAAACCTGCAAGTTGTTTTTTTTATGAAAAAAAAAACTTTGACCGGTCAAACAACACAGTCACGTCTCTATTTTATTTCTTTGAAGATGAACTAATCTAAACTGGTAATAATTAATGTTTTCTCTGAACACACAAAAATGCAGCGCGCCTATTGCGGAGGGTTAGTTGTGAGGTAGCCACCAGCCGTCCATAGTATGGAAGTTAGCTGTCGTTGATTTTTTTTTCCTTGCAATTATATTAGACTTTCAAATAATACCGTCCATCAGCTTTTACGGTCGAAATAAAGCGATGATTTCTCAAAGAAATGGCATTATCTAGAATGTTTACAAAGAATGCTGGCTGTTATAGACTTGAGAGGCAGCCTCGTTGACTTCTCCTGTAGTGAATGCTTAATATTTTGTTCATGAAATAACCTGGATCAGTGAAGTTCTATCCCGTAAAAGTTCAATAATATTGTTCTACGCTAGGTGAACTAGAAAGAGACTAGATGTCACGCTGAACAGAGCTTCAGCGACAAAATATGAGAGTTCAAAAGGTACTTCTCGCGGCTAGGTCTTAACTAGGATAAACCTCAGTAACTGATGCCGTTTCACCCTCCGTTAATAAACCACAAAAACCCTTTACAATTTCGAGCAGAAGGTGGCGTTCTGCCCCTTGTATTCACTCTGCGAGCAGTGCAATTTCGAACTTTGTTGATGCCCATTCCCGAATTTAGTGATGTAGTTGCTGCTAAATAGAAGAAGATACTTAAATGCTGGCTGGCAATTCTGAAGGGTAATTACACTTTAGGTCTCTCGTTTCAGTTATTAACTAACGATCTGCGTCGTGTCTTTTAACCCTATAAAGAATATGAAACATCGATTTTGCATAGGAATAGGATAAGCTCATAATATCTTATTTTTCACGTTTTGCTTTATGCTGGTAGGTACTCGTGTACTATTATAAATGCAGTTGTGGCTGAAACTTATCTACATCGTTGCGATCTCGAGCCGACATATGATGATTTTGATGACCCCGAGCTTTTCAGCTTAGTAAGTAAATTGAAATAGGTACTCTCTTCGTTTCTCTCAATGATTTGCGAATTTCCCATGTACAATATAGGCAGTCTGTGTTATCTGTCGTCTAGTAGCAGAAATCGCCGTCCTTTTTAGTTTGTCAAGGTATGCGGCGTCTATAAAACGTTATTACAGCATTCTAAAGCAAAACGAGAGTGAGGTTGTACATATTAGGCAACTGTGTGAGGCTCTGCTTCTGTGTCAGCGACCTGCAGGAATACTGTCTTTTCGCGAGGCTTAGTAAAAGGTCAAGTCAACTTCACCACACCCTCAACTAGGAAACCCACACGCACTGGTTTGTGCTGCAACTATAAGCTAAACGACCCTAGAAGAGTACGTACGGCTGCAGTTGACCACGGGTCCTCAGGAACTATTGTGTTATCGACGGAAGGTTCAATAATCCTCCTCCCCCAGCCTCCCAATCTCCGAGAATGGTTAGAGCCCCAACGGTAGCTGTGCATGCCTATCCCGGCCCATTCAGCTTGCCAGCGCAGGAAAGCGCTCACATGCCTGGGCTGGCATCAAATCTATGTCATCTGGCTATCCTGGGGCCTATGGGTATTCATGAGGACTGAAGTTTTGTCTATTATTGAACTAGCTTCAGAGGTAGTGTTGACCAAAAAAATGTGTTGTGTAGATGGTAAATAAGGATTACAATAATACTGGTATACCCCAGTGACTGAATGGTAGGATTGCAAGCTCACTCATTAGCTTCGTAAAAATCAGTCTTTCGATACTAAGCCTGGGTGGAAAAGTATTGATACTCGTGAACGTAGCTTAAGCATTTTTATCATTAATAAACACTGGGGTCACAGGCTTTTGGATCTTTTTGGATCTGGAGTTGTCGGTGTAGCCTTTCGTACGCTTATGTGTTTAACACCATGACTCTGACAGTCTGTGGTTGACTGCAACCGTACACTACTCTGAGTCCTATTGAGCACTCATCTCCAGAACGAACCAGTGCATGCGGGTTTCTTAGTTGGGGCATGCGATCAAGGCAACTCTACCTTCACACTTTTTAAATTTTAGATTTGTAACTGCTAAGATTTACGGTTTTTGTTTTCGCAAACTGATAATACAATTATTATCAGAGTAATGGATAGTATAGCTGTCACAGTAAAATATATTGCCATGCCCAATTTCCGTAAAGTGTGCTTGTTTATGATTAGAGCGCATAGAACACGTTCTCTATGAGCTCTAACGAGAAACAAGCTCAACTTGCAAGAGAATGAGTGTACCCACACGTGACCAAAACAAAGCAGGGCGTCTCTTCACAAACCGTTATAATCAGCCAGGGAGCCAACCTTCCCGTGGTCAAGAAGCAGCCGCAGTGCGATTTGCTTTATAAACAATAAGGCAGACTTGTTTTCCCTATTTACCTTGGTTTTTGTTTGGTGCAGCGGGAATCTCATGATATATCTATTTTTTCAAAAGGAGGAAGAGAGGTAGTTCTTATGATTGCAAACGTTTTCGGTATGTCTAACGACGACTTAGTTGCCAACAGAAAAATTACACTAATCCGTTTTTGCAGTGACGATGTGAGTCAGCTTATTTGATGCCCTCAACAAACTAAACCGTAATAATATATCTCTTTGGCAGTCTTCTAATATTGTGGACTCCCTCAGTCATCTTTCTTAATATGGAACGTCTCGATTGCTGCAATTCCTAATCCACTATACATTAAAATACAGTTATTGGTCGCTTGCTTGCTTACTCGCTTGCTCCAATGTTGGTCTGTCTCTCTGTCACGCTCTATTGCTATAAGATAGGAATAAATTCAAGGGCGTAGTGATCCGATGACTGCAATGAGGCAGTTGGAAATTTTAGGGCCCTGGCTCTTGATCTCCAACCTCTGGATCCCTGGCTCTGGATCTCCAACCTCTGGGTCCCGGGCTCTGGATCTCCGGTCTCTGGATCCCAAGCTCTATGTCTTGGGCTCTGAATCCCCGACAGTTAGAGCAGTTTGAGAAGCTCAGTATCGCTCCTCAGTCTTGGAACTTTCGTGCATAATCCATTCCGCTTATGCTTTCATTAGCTCAATTATATCGTAGCAGTTCAATCTTCACGCTGAGTAGACGCCTTCTTCATTGAATTTGCATTGCAGCCAAATTTCGACGCTTGAGGTTCAACAAACAGTTGGTATTCACGATACGGTGAGCCCTGGGCATTCCCTGTGAATTATTTTGACTGAACTATTATGTTTTCTTAGTGCAGCTAAACGCTTGCCCAATTCCAAGCTGATATTCACGCCTTATTTTGCCGGGGTGAGATATTTTGGTATCGCCAAACTCATGGCTGTACAACTTGCGTTTCCCTAATATAAGATCAGGCCTGCTGGAATGAGACCTATCATACAGCAAAATCTATACTGGGAACCGGAACAATAAAAAGCTCAATCACAAAATTTTTGCCGTCATTTTTGACGGCTGGGCCTTCTAGTCTGTCATAACCAGGAAGCAACGCGCGTAACGGCAGGACTCACGAGGAACTAACATCGAAAAGTGGCGTCATCAATGACGTCAACTTCGACGAACGGCGGCTGAGCAGCCTACGAGTATTTTAATAAATTTTGCCAGAAACATCGGTGTCAATGACAAATTTCCTCCCTTACGCACTTAAATGAAGAAAACATATACTAATTGAGCAATGAACAATTATCGTTAGGAAATTACAGTGCTCGCTGGTGGAAACTTTCTCAGCACCAGAGGCAAGTTGTGCTCCGGTATGGCGGCCTGATTTAACTTCTTCTTTATAGTGAAGCCTTATATACACTTCATATTTGGTTCACAGTACTCTTCACAAAACATATTTAAGCATATCACAGTATTTTTCGACTTAATTGATTCAGTCTCCCGCTTCTGAATGACCAGCTACTGGAGCTTCACCCATACATAAAACACGGTAAAGTGGTTGTCGTTCAGTACAGAGAGTTTGAGCAGTATCTGTTTCTATGGTTTCTCTCTCGTCAAGAATATAACACTGCTCATACTTTTGGTTGGGATTAAGATCTCAAATTACGAAAGCCTGAAGTCCGACTCTCAAATATTTCGACTCATCATCGGTGTGACGTCATTCGCCGACATGCGCTCACGGCTGATTTATTCTACTCCCATTGAATCATTCCGTCACACTCTTTGCTGCCTGGTCATTACGTACTCCATCGAATCAGTCGTATTATATTTTCGACCAATTAAATTAAACTAACCCAATTATAGAGGCAAAACATCATGAATTGTTCAGAAAATAGTCTCTTCGGTTGTTAACTGGAACTTATGCACAACATTCCCCTGTTCCGCAGAAATGACATATATAGCTGCCTTTTTTTCAATCCCCGGTAAAAGGCAACTTTCGACTCACTAGAAGAAAATGCGCCCGCCCTCTTAGAAATACTCGAGCGTCTCGAGATGGCCGTGCGTGGCATGCGAAGTTGTCTGTTTGCTCATATTAAGTCGAGAGCCTCCCGGACTGCAATTCAAAAAGCATCTCGGTCGTGACAGTCATTTTCTGTTGATGCATAGAAAATTGCTGGCTGGGTCTGGTCACTAGAACTAGGAAAGAGGCGTGCAAAGTTTCTGCTGCAAGTGATTTTTTTTTTTTTTTACATGATAAAATTGCTCCGTTGGCAGTCATTGGCTGATGATTTGGAAATAATTTTGTGTTGAGTGTGGTCAGTAGAACTAGGGGAATGTAAAATTTGTGGTCGTGTTATATATACAAATTGCTGCGTAGGCAGTCATTCGTTGACGTAGACTATCCAATTGGAATTGAATTGTTGTAAAACGAAGTTGCTTACTGAGCTTTGTCGGTAGAACCCGAGCGGCACAAAATTTTTATCTTCTGTCCGTTTTTTGGTTTTACTTAGGTTTCTAAATTAGCAAACGTTTTCGACTGATGCATTAAAGTTAGGAGTAATTTATATTAGCTCATCGTCATCACAGGCTGGGCCTGGTCAATAGAAATATAGTAACGCAAAATGTTCTTTTAGTTTGGTTTTAGATAAACTATTCCTCGTTAGTAGCCATTTTCTAATGATGCCTAGTAGTTGGTAGATTGTATGTTACACGTAGGACATTCTTTGGTGAGAACATTAGAGCACTAGAGAAGCAAAGTTTTACTAATAATTGTGTTGCTTTGGATGGACAGAAATTACATACTAGGCAGTTACTTTCTGTGAATGCAACAATAGAATCGATTCCGCTTAGCCAGACCACATCGGGACCAACGGCTTTGGCCAATCTAATCGGCTGGTTTCACAAGGCGATATTTAAAACTTTAGGTGAATCGGTCATAAAATATTGGCTAATAAGCACGCTTTCTCGGTTTGTTTTTTTCTTGCGTGTAATAACGTAGATGTAGTAGCAAATGTGAATAATTTACGGGCACGAAATAGGCAGACGCTGATTTTGAAGCCTGAATGACTTGGAAAAATTAGAAGTGATGCAAACGCCACCTGTTGGCAAGAAAAGTTGCATATATTCGAAAAAATTTGTCCATTTAAACATTTACTGGCCTATTTTAACTCATACAAATGTTTGCTAATATGAAATCGTTTACGATAATTATATATATATACTCGTTTTCAAATATTAGATACCTTGATTTTCAACAAATTAACGATAATGACTCAGTCTGTATTATAGGACCACTGTCCACAACAGGCGCAGCTTTCAGTGAATTGCAGATAGTTCGACTCCGTTCCAGCACACTTGGTCACATTACGCGGCTGGTTGCTGATCCTATTAGCGCAATGGACTGTATTAAATCCCTTGACCCTTAAACTGTTGTGACTTCTTTGAAACTGCCTGCACTGTAAAACACTAACTTTCATAATGCCTGTTTGATAGTTTTGTCATTTTGTTGGACACAGGAGTGGGCTAGTAAACTACGCCCGAGTAGTGACATGGTCCTGCACCAGAAAATTGCGATGAAAAATTCTTAGGTAACTATCCGATGTTATCCGCTTTTGCCCCTGTAGACCTCGGGCAATTGCCTTCTATTTCCCGATGGGGCATCTTCACCCTCGCGCCAGTGTGGGTCAGGCTCTGCGTAGGGCTGGCTCGCGCCCATGCACCACCGCCCGCCTGCAGGACGTCTACTCCTCTTGGAGTTACAGCATTGAACGTAGACCCTGACCACCCAGGCCCCACCCGTCGTTTCCGGCTACATGAAGTTTCAACAATTAAGAGTTACATAAGCTCGCTACAGTGGCTAACTATTTACAGCTCATGCACCCCTGCCCGGCGCAATCTGCTCGCACAAGTGCGCAAGTTCTCAATGGCACGCAGTCGACTCCAAAGCAGCGGCACTTATTTCACCACCAGCTCATATTAAGCAGCCGTGAGTTCGCGTTTTTTTTTCTCTCTAGTCCCGCACTTCATTTGCTAAACACTTCAGCTGCAAAAGAATTCATTTGTTCAGGGAATAGCCGATCGTACTTCCGACAGCCTAACAGCTTTCCGATTTTTATGTCTAATAATGACCCTTCTGAAGGCATAAACCAGTGACGGTCTCTCATTAGGGGAGAAATTTTACTGCTGATGGAGGAACTAACGCACTGTTAACGTTTCCGTACTGCAGCGCTTGCTGGTAAAGCCTGCCAATTTAACAGAAGAATGTTATGGTTTATTGGTTTGAAATTGGCAGTTCACATTCGG